>CAUYLG010065120.1:0-10269 GCA_963573385.1 Cacajao melanocephalus | reverse complement strand
CTTTGCTCTGGAATCTGGACCCTACAATCTCCTACCAAAGGCTCAGCCCAAAGAGGGCTCAAGGGCAGCCCCTATAGGTGAGAAGATTCCATAGCTGCTCACATCTCCCCATCTCCTGAGTGGATGATCGGCCCTAGCAATCCAGCGACACATTCTTGGATTCTGCTAGCTTTTTCAGTTGAAAACTCAAAGAAGAAGGTTATGTTCCAAAAGAATGTAAAAAAAAAAAAAAAACTTTGAATGCTGTAGCCTGGGAGCCTGAGTTCACAGCTGCCCCTATCAAAACAGAGGCCTTCCAAAGCATTCAGTACCAGTGTGTCTACCCCAAAGAGAGCAGCTCTCTATCGGGCTTCTGAAGAGCTATCAGTTCCCCTCAAAGAACCTCCTGCCTCAGGAAACCCCTGGACCAGGCAACTGAGAGGCTGGCTTTGTGTTTCCCTTGGCATAGTCAGCATTCTGAAGCAGTGGCTTCCCATATGGCTGTTGAATAAGTGAATAAATACCTTGGGCATGAACAGGAGCTGGGTAGAGCTCTCTCTGCAGGGCTGGGACTTGCTGGCCGCACTCTTGGTTTACAGTGGAGGTGTGGAGGAAGGGGGAGAATTACCCAGACCAGTGGGAGAGTTTCATGTCCTCAGAAGTATTTTGAGTGCAGTAGCAAGCAGCTCTTCTTCCCTGCATTTGAAGCACGTGTTCTGAGTTTCTCTGCATTCCATGCTGGTTACTCTGTCCCAGCCAAGAATCTTGCCCTTGTCAAGGAACTGGAATTGGAGTAGAAGGTGAACGGGTTTGAAGTCTTTGGCAGCTTAGTGTTGGCTTAGATGAAATCTCAAACTGTAAAGAAGAAAGAAGAGAAGGAAGGCCAGGCTATGGGCCCCAGAGGAGAGGGGCTCCTGCTGTTTCCTGAGATAAATTACGTTGGGGCCCCTATTACAGCTCCTGGCACTCCTTATTAAAAGGACAACTCTCCATCCACTCCCACCCATCTTCTTCTCCTCTTTCTGTAAGGGCAGCAGGCACGCGTCAATGAGACCCTATACCTGCCAGGCCTTTGCAGGGAGTGGTATTAGGCCCAGGCTGCTGAGTTCCTAGGAAATTGAACAAGCATCTATGGAGTCCTCACTCCAGGTCAGGCTCTGCCACCAGCACCCTGGAGAGAGAAGACCAAGACATACTTCCCAGCCAAAGGGAGGGTGGAATCTTGGCACACGATGCATTGAGAGATAGGGATGCATCCAATCCAAAGTGCGGGCTAAAGGGAACTCTCACTGTGTGGATGAGATCTTCAGTACAGCTTGCAGTAGAGGCTGCTCTGTTTGCCCATCAAGTGTGGTGGTCAAGGGCACAGACTGGACACTCAGAGCTACCAGGGTAAGGAAGCACTCTTCTATCCCTCATCTGCTAGGAGAACTGTTTAAAAGATGGGATTTATGTAACACTTTTGAGATGGAGTCTGGCTCTGTCACCCAGGCTGGACTGCAGTGGCTCACTGCAACCTCTGCCTCCCAGGATCAAGCAATTCTGCCTCAGTCTCCTGAGCAGCTGAGATTACAGATGTCTGCCACCACACCCAGCTAATTTTTGTATTTTTAATAGAGACGGGATATGGCCAGGTTTGTCTCCAACTCTTGACCTCAGGTGATTCACCTGCCTCGGCCTCCCAAAGTGCTGGGATTACAGGCGTGAGCCACCACACTCTGCTATTTATTTTTTTTGATACGGAATCTTGCTCTGTTGTCCGGGCTGGAGTGCAGGGGCACAGTATCGGCTCACTGCAACCTCTGCCTGCTGGGTTCAAGTGATTTCCCTGCCTCAGCCTCCTGAGTAGCTGGGACTACAGGCATGAGCCACCACACCTCGCCAAGAAGTGCCCCTCTGTCCCTCATCTGCTAAGAGCACTGTCT
The DNA here is from genome assembly GCA_963573385.1 of Cacajao melanocephalus. Lineage (NCBI taxonomy): Eukaryota > Metazoa > Chordata > Mammalia > Primates > Pitheciidae > Cacajao > Cacajao melanocephalus. The sequence goes on along the minus strand of CAUYLG010065120.1, from coordinate 8,365 downwards.
AAAAGATGGGCTTTAGGTGACCTTTTCTGCCATGTCTTTCTACTACATTCTGGTTCTTTTTCAGTATGTGATTTACAGTAATTAGTAAAGTAGCTGATCGGCTAAATTAATTACTAAAGTACAAATTTAGTGATTAGTAATTTGAACAATTTCTGGTTCCCTGCTGAAATCTATAATCTCTAATAAGCCTACCATCTGAGTCCTGTGGGTCTGTGTCTATTATTGTTCGTCTGTGCTAGTTTTTACACTTAGAATTTTATCTCCCTAAGAGTGTGTTTTATAACTACGGTGTTCATAATGATATCATGCCCAGCATGGAGGTGCTCAATAAATACACATTTCCAATGTCAAAAGTTTTAAATGTAAAACACAAAAGATTTACCACAACCATTTTAAAGTACACACTTCAGTTTAACTACATTCATATTTTTGTGCAGCCAAACCCTGGAACTCATTAAATCCTACCAAACTGAAACTCTGTCCCCATTAAATAAGCCATTACTGCTCTCTCCCAGCTCCTGGCCACCACCACTCTACTTTCTGTCTCTGTGAATCTGATTACTCTAGGTCCTTCACATACGTGGAATCGTACAGTATTTCTGTTTTTGTGACTAGCTTATTTCACTTTGCACAACGTCCTCAAGGTTCATCCATGTGCCTTTTTATTCTTCCTTTTTAAGGCTGAATCATGTTTGACTGTATGGAGAGACCACATTTGTTTATCTGTCAGTGGGCACTTGGGTTGCTGCTATCTTTCAGCTGCTAGGAATAACACTGTACCAGGACCAGCTCAGTCATGGAGAAGTGCAACTCATGTGGTGCTGAAGGAATTAAGAAACGGAGAAAGAGAGCAACAGGTGGGTTCACAGTGGAGCACCAGGGGTCTTGTGGCATTTCCAACTGAGAGTCCACAGCAGACTCTGACCTACGTGTTTATTCTTGACTTTCCAGTGGCAAGTTTTACAAACGGATGCTCTGTGTTCTTTCATTGGTTAAAGGTAAACTAACCAGGCAGCTAGTGTGTGTTTATTATAGGTTAAAGACGAACTAGAAAGCACTTTTTATGAGGGAACAAAGGAAAGGGTCACACATCCTGTGTTCAAAGAACTAATTCATCTGGCGTGAGAAATAATTATATTGCATACTGTTTCATAATGCTTTGAGCAGTTTTCAGCTTTGGGGAGCTGACTAGGTTTCCCTTGCTGCCGCTCTCAATAGGATTTCTCAGCAAACAATATTTCTCTCACATGTCAGAATTTGCCCTAAACAACGCTGGTATGAACATCAGCATATAATTGTGTGAGGCCCTTTGAATTGTAGGGTATACATACCCTGAAGTAGAAATAATGGATTATATAGAAATTCTTTGTTTTCAGATACAGCCTCACTCTGTCACACAGGCTGGAATGCAGTGGTGCAATCTTGGCTCACTGCAACCTCTGCCTCCTGGGTTCAAGTGATTCTTATCCCTCAGCCTCCCGAGTAACTGGGATTACAGGCCTGCACCACCACGCCTGGCTAGTTTTTGTTTTTTTAGTAGAGATGGGATTTTTACCATGTTGGCCAGGCTGCTATCAAACTCCTGGCCTCAAGTGATTCACCTGCCCCGGCCTCGCAAAGTGCTGGATTACAAGTGTGAGCCACCACACCTGGCCTATTTTTAACTTTTTGATGAAATGCCATACTGTTCTCCATATCTGCAGATCCATTTTAAACTCCCAGTAAGAGTACACAAGGGTTCCAACCACTCAGCATCCTGGCTACCACTTCTTATTTTCTGTATTGATTACAACCATCCTAATGAGTCTGAGGCGGCCTCTCCATGTAGGTCTTTTTTCTTTTTTTTGAGATGGAGTCTCGCTCTGTCACCCAGGCTAGAGTTCAGTGATGCAATCTTGGCTCACTGCAACCTCTGCCTACCAGGTTCAAGCAATTCTCCTGCCTCGGCCTACTGAGCATCTGGGACTTAAGGCACATGTCACCACACCCAGCTAGTTTTTCTATTTTTAGTAGAGACGTGGTGATACTATGTCTGGCAAGCTGGTCTCAAACTCCTGACCTCAAGTGATCCGCCCACCTCAGCCTTTCAGAGTGCTGGGATTACAAGCATAAGCCACCATGCCCAGCCTCTCCACGTGGTTTTGGTTTGTTTCCCTAATAATTAGTGATGGTGAGCATTTTCTTATGTGCTGATTGGCCATTTGCATCTCTTATTTGGTGGACTGTCTATTCACGTCCTTTGAGCATTTTTGAACTGCGTTAGGTTTTCTTGTTGCATTGTAAGAGTGCTTTATCTATTCCAGATGGGAACTCTTTCACGTGTAATTTGCACATCTGCCATTCCATAGGTAGCCTTTTCAGTCTGTTAATAGTATCCTTTGATGCAATCCAATTTGTCTACTTTTCTTTTTGTTGTTTGGGCCTTTGTTGTCATATCCAAGAAATCATTGCCAAAGGAAGCTCTCCTTCTATGTTTTAAGAGTTGGCGGCTGGAAACAGGTGGCTCACGGCTATAATCTCAGCACATTGGAAGGCCGAAGTGGATGAATCACGAGGTCAGGAGTTCAAGAGCAGCCTGACCAAGATGCCCTGTCTCTACTAAAAATACAAAAATTAGCTAGGCGTGGTGATGGGCACCTGTAATCCCGGCTACTTGGCAAGCTGAGGCAGAGAATTGCTTGAACCAGGGAGCCGGAGGTTGCAGTGAGCCGAGATCATGCCACTGAACTCCAGCCTGGATGACAGAGTGAGACTCTGTCTCAAAAAAACAAGAATTGTATAGTTTTAGATCTTATACTTGGGTCTTTGATTCATTATTGAGGTTTTCTTTTTTAACATGATATAAGGTAAGGCTTTAACTTCAATTTTTTTGTGTGTGCCTGTGGATATCTAGTTTTCCCACACCATTTGTTGAAAGACAGTCCCTTCCCTGACTGAATAGTCTTGGCATCCTTATTGAACTCATTTGACCATATGTGTAAGAGTTTCCTTCTGCACTCCGTATTCCATTCAACTGATCTCTCTGTATGTCTTTACTGCTGTACCACACTTTTGACCACTGTAGCCTTTTTTTTTTTTTTTTTTGAGATGGAGTCCTGCTCTGTCACAAGGCTGGAGTACAGTGGTGAAATCTTGACTCACTGCAACCTCCGCCTCCTGGGTTCAAGCAGTTCTTCTGCCTCAGCCTCCCGATTAGCTGGGACCACAGGTGTGTGCCACCAAACATGGCTAATTTTTTTATTTTTAGTAGAGATGGGGTTTCACTATGTTGGCTAGGATGGTCTCGACCTCCTGATCTCATGATCCGCCTGCCTTAGCCTCCCAAAGCGCTGGGATTACAGGCTTGAGCCACCATACCCAGCCCACTGTAGCTTTTAATAATACATTTTGAAATTCGGAAGTAAAAGACTTCCAACTTTGTTGTTTTTTTCAAGATTGCTTTGGCTATTTGGGATCTCTTGAAATTGCGTATAAACTTTACACAATTTACAAGGATGGATTTTTCTATACTTGAAGAAAAAATGTCACTGAGATTTTGAGAGCAATTAAACAATACCTGTAGATCACTTTGAGTCATATTGACATCTTAATGAAAGTAAGTCTTATAATCCGTAAGTATGACATGCCTTTACATTTGTTACACAACCGGTCTCTGGAACTCAAAATCCTGGCAAAGTCTTTACCTCCTGGTTGAGTTTATTCCTGTTTTATTCTTTTGGATGCTACTGTAAACTGTTTTCTCTTTTTTTGTTTTTTTTTAAGATAGTGTCTTGCTATGTTGCCCAGGCTGGGGTACAGTGGCTATTCAAAGGCATAATCATTATAAAAACTGACAGCATTGACCTCCCAGGCTCAAATGATTCTCCTGCTTCAGCCTCCCAAGTAGCTGACATTATAGGTGTTTGCCACCATGCCTGGCTAATTTTTATGTTTTTAGCAGAGATGGGGTTTCCCCACGTTAGCCGGGCTGGTATTAAACTCCTGACATCAGGTTATCTGCCTGTCTCAGCCTCCCAAAGTGCTGGGATTACAAATGTGAGCCACCACCTCCAGCCAGCTTTTTTCTAATGTAAGCATGTACAGCTATAAATTTCCCTCATAGCACTGCTTTTGCTGCATCCCATAACATTTGATATGCTGTTTTGTCTCAAAATACTTGGTAATTTTCCTTACTTTTTTTCTTTGATCCACAGTTTTGTAGTATGTTGAGTTCCCATAGATTTGTGAATATTCCAGTTTTCCTTCTGCTATTATGATTTCAGTCCTTTAAAATATTAAATCTTGCTTTCAGGCCTAATACATGATCTTTCCTAGAGAACATTCCACACATACTTTGAAGAATGTGTATTCTCCTGCTGGGTGAACTCATCTGTGTATGTCTGGTAGGACCAATTTATCTATAGTATCGTTCAATCTCTCTGTTGCCTTCTTGATCTGCTGTCTGGGTGTTGTATCCATTATTGAAAGTCAGTTATTGGACCAGGCACAATGGCTCATGCCCATAATCCCAGCACTTTGGGAGGCCAAGGCAGGTGGATCACTTGAGGTCAGGAGTTTGATATCAGCCTGGCCTACGTGGTGAATCCCTGTCTCTACTAAATATAGCTGGGCATGGTGGCATACACCTGTAATTCCAGCTACTCTGATGCTGAGGCACGGGAATCACTTGAATTCAGGAGGTTGCGGCTGCACTCCAGCCTGGGAAATAGAGATTCTGTCTCAAAAAACAAAGTGAGGTGTTGTAATTTTCTACAATTTTCATAGAACCGTCTGTTTCTCCTTTCATTCTGTGAGTGTTTGCATCATACATTTAGGAGCTCTGAGGTGCACTGCATTTATCTTTATAACTGCTGCATCTTTTTGGTGAATTGACTGTTGTTATCTTAAAACAGCTTTTGACCTTAAGTCTATTTAGTCTGAGATTAATCTAGCTCCTCCTCCTTTTTTCGGTTACCATTTGCATGGAGTATCTTTTTTCTTCCTTTCACTTTCAACCTATGTGTAAGTCTCTTACAGTCTTTTGATTGTGGAAATAGTTTGAATTTTTAAAGATTATCATCACATGAAACTCAATAGCCTCGTGGGTGACTGCCATGAGGCCCACAGCCAGGGACTAAGGTGAGCAGTTTTCTAGGAGGACTCCAGCACACCATTTATGGGGCCTCCCTGTGCCACTCTGTGGATTGTTTTCTGCATGGCTGATGGTTTGTTTTCTCTCTCATTTCCTTCCTTCTCCCTTCCTTTGTGTTTGATTTTTTTGTGTGACACACTGAGAATGCCTTCTCACTTCCTTTTGTGTACATTATATAGATACTTTCTTTGTAATTACCATGAGAATTATATAAAACATCCTGAAGTTGTAGCAATTGATTTTAAACTAGCAAGTTCAATCACATACAGATACTCTACTCCTTGACAGCTCTGCCCAGTCTTATGTTGATGTCACAAAGTATATCTTTTTCAGAGAGAGGGTCTCACTCTGTCACCCAGGCTGGAGTGCAGTGTCACTGTCATAGCTCATTGTAACCTGAAGCCCCTGGACTGAAGTGATCCTCCACAGCTGAGACTACAGGTGCACGCCCCCATGCCTAATTTTTTTAATAAATTACATATTTAACACAGGCTTATGATTAGACATATCTCTTTTAAATCCAATTAAAAAAATCAGATGTGAATCAAAATTCCAATAATACAGGTCCTTATATGTGGCTTCAAATGTCCACCTAGCGTCTTTTTGTTTTGACTTGAAGGACTCCCTTGAGCATTTCTTGCAGGGCAGGTCCCAATGTAATGAACTCTGTCAGCTTTTGTTTATCTTAGAGTGTCTTAATTTCTCTGGTCAGGTGCTAGGTGGAAGGATCACATGAGGTCAGGAGTTTGAAACCAGCTGGCCAACATGGTGAAACCCTGTCTCTACTAAAAATATAAAGTGGTGGATGCCTGTAATCCCAACTACTTGGGAGGCTGCACCACTGTACTCCAGCCTGGAAGACAGAGCAAGATCCTATCTCAAAAAGATAACAAAGTGTCTTAATATTTTAGATGCCTTTATTTTGTAACTTACAACCACCTTTAAATTTGTCCTTCAAAAGTTAACTGTAATTGGTGACTGGTTTTCTGGAATACTTCTCTGGTGTCCAAAAGAGGGGAATAATTTAGCCCTTGATTTAAAATAAATAAACCCGGCCAGACACGGTGGCTCACATCTGTAATCCCAGCACTTTGGGAGGGCAAGGCAGGCAGATCACAAGGTCTGACGTTTGAGACCATCCTGGCCAACATGGTGCAACCCCGTCTCCACTGAAAACACAAAAAAATTAGCTGGGTGTGGTGGCACATGACTGTAATCCCAGATCCTCGGGAGGCTGAGGCAGGAGAATTGCTGGAACCCAGGAGGAGAAGGTTGCAGTGAGCCGAGATTGCTCCACTGCACTTCGGCTTGGGAGACAGAGCAAGACTCCGTCTCAAAAAAAAAAAAAAAAAACCCCAACAGGAAGGGAGAGGACCTTAACTGCAGATAATACTGCATTGTTACCCTGTGACTATAAATCTTCTCAGGTGCCTGTCCTCCCAGATGTTGTGTTAATAGCTGTAGTAACTGACACTTTTGTATTTACATGGTCAGAACAATGAGTGCTTCTGCTTGATTCCAGATTCTCCAAGCTTCCCGTGGAGCCACAACACCTCCTGTCTTGGCACTTCATGAGTCCAGTGCTGCTTCCCGCGAGGATCTGGTTGGTAGAGCATGACCTTATTCCTGCCTCTAAGCTTTGCTTTATTCTCAGCAGCCACCACCTTTTTGGCACTAGAACGGTGCTTTTTCTAGTTCACTCATCAGTGGATGCTGAAATGACAACCTGGCCATTTGGATATCCAACTAATGCTTTATGCTGTGGAGTCCCTGGAACTCGCCAACCCATGCAGGAACTCACTGGAGCTCAGGTGTGTAGCACTACCTTGTTTCTCTATGGCTGAGAGTAAAAACATTGTTCATGCATTTATTTCCCATTTTTTACCTCAGAGGTTTTCTTTTGTGAGACAAGGTCTCACTCTGTCATGCAGCCAGGAGTGTAGTCATGGCTCACTGCGGCTTTGACCTCCTGGGTTGAAGCCATCTCACCTCAGCCTCCCAAAGTGCTAGGAATACAAGCGTGAGCCACTGCACCTGGCCTACTTTTGAGCTTTGAGTTCTTTCTGTATTCTAGAGATGAGTCTCTGGAGATGAGTCCTTGGACTGATAGGTGGTTTGTAAACATTTTTCCCAATGTGTAGCTTATCTTTCCCTCTTCCTAATTGAGTCATGTGGTCTCCCTTGCAGATACTCTGCTGCTGTAGCAGGAAAGCAGACACAGACAGTACGTAAATGAACATGTGTTCATTTGTGGTAAAGAGCTCTCTAGACAGATCAGTGCTGAGAGGTTATTTCCTTAAGTAATAGTTGAGCCGGGGTAGAAACTCTAACCTCATGCTGACTTTCTCTTACTCCACTGTCTTCTGTTGCTGCTGGTGGGAAAGCCAATTGTCAACATGTTCTTCTTTCCACCCTCAGTAGCTTTTGGGTCTAGGTATGGATGGATTTATTGTATTGGGGATTGTGCCTCCTGACTCTAAAGGGTCCTGGGTCCTGTCTCTGTTTTCATTCTGGAATTTTTCTTGAGACAGACTCTCATTCTGTCACCAGGCTGGAGTGCAGTGGCAAGATCTTGGCTCACTGCAACCTCCATCTCCTGGGTTCAAGCATTTCTCCTGCCTCAGCCTCCCGAGTAGCTGGGATTAAAGGCACACACCACCACCCCTGGCTAATTTTTGTATTTTGAGTAGAGACAGGTTTTCACCATGTTGGCCAGGTTGGTCTCAAAACTCTTGACCTTAGGTGATCCACTCATCATGGCCTCCCGAGTGCTGGAATTACACGGATGAGTTGCCACACCCGGCCGGGAATTTCTTAGAGGCATGTTGGATCCTCTCATTTCCTCCTCCCTTTGTCATATTTTCCAATTGATTTTCTCTTCTGCCATTGAACTCATTAAGTTTTAAATGTCTATAAATGGCAGCCACTAATTCTGGCATCTGTAGCTCTTGGAAGTCCACTTCTCTTGTTGATACTGACTTCTATGCCCTTCCAGTGGGGCTTTAGCTGTGGCAATCATACGCAACACTGGCTAAAGAATCTCAAGGTAGGTAGTGTTAGAACTGAGTTAGAGGTCCACCCTGGTAGTGGGGACAAACCCCCACACATTTGCTCACAGAAGTCATCTTCTGTGTTGATGATGATTTTTGTGGTATGAGAGCAGATGAAAAACAGGGTCTGAGCATTTTTCCTAAATGGTGGTGGACATTCAAATCCCTAGTGAGGCTGGGCACG
>CAUYLG010065119.1:0-128737 GCA_963573385.1 Cacajao melanocephalus | reverse complement strand
TCCCAGAGGCAGCACATTCTGGACATGGTGATCACTTTGCCTGCTTACAGAAAGGTGAGCGTGGAAGGCAGGCGGAATGTGACTACTGCCTGTCTTTCACTCTAGACAGCCATTGGTAGAATGTCCTTCCTTCCTTCCCTCCTTCTTTCCTTTCCTCCTTTCTTATTCCCTACTTATGTGGCTCAGTGGAGCACATTTGCCTGTTTGTATCTGTGTATAGATTCTGGTCTTTCCTGTTCTTGTCAGATGATTATTGGTTTGCTTATTTTTTATTCAATTCATTCCTCAAATGGACTATTCCCGTGTACTAATTATTTTCTTTCCAGGTTTCTGAATGTTGAAGCATCAACACCACCAAATTACTTAAAGTAATGGAGAGTTATTCCATCAAATACAATACTTTAGAGGGTCAAGGAATACCCTACCAATTCAGGAAACATCTTACATACATGTGTATATATGCATTTTTTCTCTGTGTATAATTTTCTCTCTATATATTTTTTCTAGGAGAAGGTATATAGCTTTCATCAGCTTTGCAAAGGAGAGCTAATTAAAACCCAAAACACAAAGTAATTATGTATTTGTGTTTGCATATGTGTGTGTCACATTTATTTTTAATTGTAATAAAATATACATTATATATAATTTACCATTTTAACAATTTTAAAGTATATATTCAATAATATAAAGAACATTCACATTGTTGTACAACCATCACCAGCACCCATCCCCAGAATTCTGTTTTGCAAAACTGAAGCTCTGTACTCATTGAACAACTTCCCATTATCTACTCTCCAGCCCCCAACAATCACCATTCTACTTTCTGTCTCTATGATTTTGTCTACTCTGAGTAGCACATATGAATGAAATGCTAGACTATTAGTCCTTTTGTAACTAGTTTATTTCATTTAGTATATTGTCCTCAAGGTTCATCCGTGTTGCAGCAAGTCTTTCCTTTTTAAGGCTGAATGATATTCCCTGTATTGCACATCACAATTTGTTAGTCAATATTTCTAAAATTCTAAATAAGAATAGACAACGTAGAAGGCACATTTCCTGAGGTGTGCTCTTTTCTTAGAATGTCAAACCTCCTTAGAAGAACATTGGATGGTATATCTAGGCTTATTCAAACATCACCAGATGATATTGATGTTTGAGTATGGATGCTTTAAATGATCAATGTTAACCAGGAATTTTAAGAAAATGTATTGATAATTAATACACACACACAGGTCCCCCTGTCACACAGACACACGTGCACACACACAGACACACACACACACAGACACTCACACCACTGAATCTACAGCCCCACTTTGGAAGAATTGATATGTTTATGGATTCTGATCCATGAACTTGGTATACTCCACCATTGCTCAATATGCTCTTTAGATTGCTCTGTAGCAGTACAGCATATTTTATTAGGTTGTTTCCTGTGAATGTGATGTTATTTATGCTATTGGAAACATTATTATAAAGGTAAATTTAATGTTTTTTTAAACTAACATATAAAAATAAAATGGATATTTTTGGTGTTCTTGCTTTTATTAACTGTTAAATTCATTAAATGTCCTACCATGGTTATAGATTTTTTTCTAATTTTAAACTTATACAATCATCTTTTAAGACAGGCTTAATCCTTCCTTTTCAATCATTTTACTTTCAATTTTTACTTTCAGCTTTTACATTCCTAATTATGTTGCTACAATTACAAGAACTAATTACAAGTACCTCCCAGTACATCATGTACAGAACTGCCCATACCAGATATCTTTGCCTCACTCTTGATGTCCAGGAAATCTTCATCATTTCATATACTCCATGCTGTATTTTGTTTATTTGTTTTCTTTTGTTGTTGATTTTTTTTCAGGTAGAAATCCTTCGTATGCTTAAGGAAGTTTTATTCTATTCCAGATATTTATTATACTTTATTAATTAAAATTCACCAACCTTTGAAAATGTATCTTTTTTAATTTATTAAGATGCCACATGTTTATGTTCTTTTTTTTAATGTGATAATTTACCACAAATGATTTACAACTCCTGGCCAGGTACAGTGGCTCATACCTGTAATCTCAGCACTTTAGGAGGGCTAGGTCAGAGGATTGCCTGAGGCCAGGAGTTGGAGACCACCCTGGCCAACACAGCAAGACCGCATCTCTAATTTTAATAAATTTTAATTAAAAAATTATTAACAATTCTAAACTATCCTTCTACCCTGTATTCCTGAAATAAACCCCACTTGAATTATGGCACATTATGTAAAATTATTTCCCTTTTGTTAATCACTGGAATATATGGCATATTTTTGTCTCTATATATAATTTTATAAATTTGGCATTTCTAAGAAGGTTTATTAAAAATTTTAACTCTAATTTTGTTTTTTTGTTTTTGTTTTCATTTTTGAGACAGAATCTCGCTCTGTCACTCAGGCTGGAGTGCAGTGCTGCACTCTCAGCTCACTGTAACCTCCACCTCCCTAGTTCAAACAATTCTCCTGCCTTGGCCTCCTGAGTAACTATAGGTGTGCACCACCATGCCTGACTAATTTTTGTATTTTTCATAGAAATGGCATTTCACCATGTTGCTGAGGCTGGTCTCAAACTCCTGACCTCAGGTGATCTGCCCACCATGGCCTCCCAAAGTGCTAGGATTATAGGCGTGAGCCATCACAACTGGCCTTCATTTGTTTTTTCTTTTTTTTTTTTTTTGTCAGGTTTCAGTATTAAACTTATGCTGATCCCAAGAATGTTTTGGTGTAGATTCAGTAGTCTTGACAGTTGTGGTCAAATTTATCACTACTATAAATTCTGCCATTTTTCTGTTATATATTGTTACAGTTTTTTAGTATATGAAAAAATCTATTATATGCGTTTCTTTTAACTTACTTGCCTTGCTATTTGCTGTTACTTTTTGTTGGAAACTTCTTCCTTCCAATGTATATGCCTTTCATTTTCTTACCAGGTTAGTTGTGTTAGATAGTACCTGCAGAAAAAAGCTAATAGAGTAGAATGTTCTTATCTATTTACCACTATGATAGATGCATTTTCATTGATATTTCTATATATTTTTATATATAGTGACATTGTTTATATTTGTGCATTATATAAGTAATTTATATTATATATATAGTTACATAACATAAACATGATATCTTAACATCATGTAAATATAAACATTATACACATGAAGAAAAGGTACCTCTATTTCTATTTTTTCTTGAAATAAAGAACAAGAATAAACTTTTCTTAAATGAATTTCATCACTTATTGTGATAACCTATGTTTTCTATATTAATATCTTTAATAAATTTCCTAATGTTGAGATTTGCACATATTGAAATAAATCTCAAGCCATCACAATACATTTTTCTTGAAACATCAGCTGTAGTCTATCAGCTAGTTGTTAAAAAATATTTCTATCAATTATTTGCTTCTTGTGCTATGTTTTTAAATTTTATGTTGATGCTTTGCAAGTTTTATGATAAAATTTTAGAACTATTTTTCATTTTCTAAATCAATATAAATACCAGGGAATTAATCTTGTTTTCAAAGAAAAAACTGTGAAAGCATTTGGAACTGATGTCTTTGAGGGGGAGAGTGTTTGAGGCAGAGAAAGAGGTTTAGTCACTTTGGGATGATATAATTAGTCTGTTTTGAGTTTCTATTTCTCCTGGAAAAAATATGTGTAAGTCTGGAAAATTATCCATTTCATCTAAGTTTTCAAATTCATTTTTATGGGATGGATCAAAGGAGGTGGTTTTGATTCTTTAATTTTTTCTATAGCAAGGATTTCCTCTGATAATTTATTTTATGCATTTTGTCATTCTCCCCTTTTACATGATGATTATCATATTAAACAGTTTTTCTGTCACATTTTGTGCTTACCAAATAAATAATGCTAGGAATTTAATTCTCACTTACTTCCTTCTTGGTTTTTAATCTTTATTAATCCCTCTCTAATTCCCTCTGTGCTCATGTAGCTTTGCTGTTGTTGTTGTACTTTGTGTTTTTCTTGAGAAAATACTACTTACAGTGAGAATCCTTCCTCGGAGCACCTCTATCACTCCACTCTCCAGAAGGAATAGAAGCACAGTGTAGTTTTTGGCACAAATAACTAAGCAAATTACTCTACGTGTTTCTTTATGGTCCCAATACTCTTGGCTGCAACAGTCTGAAATGTTACTATTTAAAATTTCATGCCCACTTATGCGTAGGGCATACTGCAAGTATATCCAAAATGAGGGTGAGGAAATAGCATGGATTTCAGCCAGCAGACGTAAGAGCACAATTTATATACACTCTTGGAATGTAAACCCAGTATCATTGTCCAAAAACTCAAGGGAGGCAGGAATATTTAGTTGAACACATCATGAAGAGTTTAAAGTTGTCCTGCCAACAGAAGTCTATTTAATAAAAAAATGTTCTACTCTGTGTTGAGTAATGCCCCAGTTCCTTATCCCCAGTTCTCAGAAGTTTCCTTTTCTTTTTGCTTCTACTAGATTTGAATAATTTATATTTGACTTAGGCATGGATTTCCTATTGTATGCACAATTATAAGAACTCATGGATATTTCCAATATGGTTTGTATTGTTAAATCTGAAACAGAAAGAATTCATTTCATGAACCCAATCCCCCCACAAGAGCCAACCAACTTTCTCGTTGCTGCTAAGAATATTTTCCCAGCTTTTTTTGCTATCAAGCCCAATATTCAATTTTACCACTTACATGATAATGTAAGTGACATGATAATGTCACTGTCATACAGTGACCTTCAACTATTTCACAATGTCCGTATAAAATACTTTGTATTGGAAAAAATGTAATTAGCCTGAATGAAAAATGTCTCAAAGCCAAATCATTTTCAATAAACGTGCATTAGGACACTGTGAACAGAGCTATTGTTGGTGATGAAGGTGCTGACCAAAGACATTATGTGATTTTTGGAATTTAAGTACAATTTTTCTTTGTTATTTAACAGAAAAACTTGCAAAACTAACAGATTAAAAGCAAACTTCTGGTTTACTTCTTATTTACAGTAAGGCTTCTTAAAGTTTATGCTCATTTATTAACTACTGTAAGACTTTAAACCTTGGGTCAGAAATTTAAGACAGGCATATTAGATGCACACATTTGTTTATATTGTGATAATTTTAGGTAAACTACATGTGTGTGGTTCTTTAATAATTTAACTCAACAAGGAAATGGAATGACAGTAAAATAAACTCAAGCTATCCTAAAGGAGGAGCATTTTTTCCTGATTTACATGAATTGTTTCTTTTAGAACTTTGGAATGATATAAGCCACAAAGCAAGAAAAATTACCAAAAGATGGTTTATTTTCAAATTCAGAGTCATTAGAGGTAAATCTGACTGCTGAACATTTTCTTAAGGCAATTTCTTTAATACTTTTCTTTCTAACACACCTGGGATCATTGCATAATAGCCTTGATTGGAGGTAAGGGAAGAATGCAATAATCAGACAGTTATGCCAGAAGGATGGAGTGTGTGCGTTAGAATCCTCTACTGTTTTGTAGGGACACAGATTTTGTATGGCTGGCAGGTAACGTTTCCAGTGGTATACGAATTAGCTAGACTCTTGAAGGTAGCGATGGGCATAATAGAAGTTCCTGTGTCTCATATTGACATGTTACAGTTTCATCTTTTTCTCCATATTTCTGATGGAAGTACTAATAAGTAGAAAAATGGCCAAGAGATTGTCGAAGCAAAAAAAGAAAAAAAAGAATATTAGAAAAAGAATAGCTGGTTGGAACATGACTGGATTTTTAAAACTTTGGGGAATGATACTCTGTTATTATCATTCTTTTATTGTTTTTGTTTTTAAGAAAATTATTCCTATATTATTCTTTCAAACAAACTTCAAAACAGCTTGCATAGTCTTGCTGGTTAATAAGGGAGAGGGAAACAGAGGCAGAAATAGAGACAAAGAGAGAGAATGAGAGATGGAGGGAAAGAGAGACAGATCAGAGAGAGTAACAGGTCAGGTGAGAGAGAGAGGAAAGGAGGGAGAGAGAGAGAGGGAACAGGAAGAAGAGAGAGAAACAGAGAGACAGAGAGGGAGGGAGGAAGAGAGAGAGAAGAGATAGAGGGCAGGAGGAAGAGAGAGAAAGAGAGAAACAGAGAGACAGAGAGGGAGGGAGGAAGAGAGAGAAGAGATAGAGGGCAGGAGGAAGAGAGAGAAAGAGAGAGAGAGAGAGATACAGAGATAGGAAGGGAGGGCGAGAGAGAGAGAGAGAGACTGATCGAGTAACACTTTCAAGATCATAATTTACAATCCCAGACAACAGAGTGCCTGTTTTATGGTCAAGGAGTATTCATATATTACCAATAAATAAATAATTCACAAGAGTCATACAAAGAAAGAAATGCACTAAATCAAGAGCAATTCATAACAACACATGGAAAAGAAAGAAAAGGGGTTCTCCCTTCTAATATCAACACACCATGTACTTGGGGCTTCTCCTATGCAGTGGAGCCTCCAGAAAGAATCCACCACCACATTTTCCCTCCTCTTCTTCATTTAACATTCAGATATTACTATGGTGCTCCCTGGGAAGATGCTATTTCGCATCGCCAGACAACATGCCCAAATTCTTCTCTACCTTGGATGATTTTCTGTCTTCATTATTCATTTCCTGTTTTTGAACATTGTAGCATCCACCATGTCCCCCAAATTCCTTCGTAGAATCTAATAATGAATTCTTCCTATCTTTGTACTCTTTATCTTTGACTTTTGATAAGATTAATCATCTTTGAAATATCATGGCTTCCTTGGCTTGGGTTGCCTTGGTGACTCCTGCTTTTCCTTCATGGTTTATGTTAGCCCTTTTAAATAGGCTTACATAAGTCTACTTCATATCTCCCTACCCACTTAATGTCCCGTGTAGTTGTCAGTTTTCTAGGCTGCTAGTCATGCTTCTATTACAGAGCCCTAAACTATTTATCACTTTATGCCTACGTTCTCTACAATATTTTAAATTGATTCCAGGGCACTCTATCTATCTATCTATCTATCTATCTATCTATCTATCTATCTATCTATCTATATCTATCTATCTATCTATTTATCTATCATCTATCTATCTATCTATCTATCTATCATCTATCTAGAGAGAGAGAGAGAGAGAGAGAGAGAGAGAGAGAGAGATGCCCTGTTATTATCATTCTTTTCTTGCCTTTGTTTTTAAGAAAACTATTCCTATATTATTCTTTCAAACAAATTTCAAAGCAGCTTGTATAGATCTTGCTGGTTAAAAAGAGAGAGGGAGACAGAGACGAGATATATATATATATATATATATATATATATATATATTTGCCTTTGAATAAATTTAAAATATTATATGTAATCAAATATGATATATATATATATTATATATACACATATATAACTGTCCTGGAATCAATTTAAAATATATATATTTGTATTTAGAGACAGGGTCTTGTTCTGTTGCTCTGGTTGGAATACAGTGGTGCAATCACAGTTCACTGCAGCCTCGATCTCCTGAGCTCAAGCAATCCTCCCACCTCAGCCTTTTGAGTAGTTGGGACTACAGCCATATACCACCATGCCCAGCTAATTTTGTATTTTTTGTAGAGATGGGGGCCTCACAATGTTTCCTAAGCTGGTCTCAAACTCCTGACCTCAAGCAATCCTCCTACCTCAGCCTCCCAAGAGGACCATTTTATTTGAGGGCCCTACTCTTATCTGAAAATCATGTGGCCTCCTCCCCCTTTTCTAAATGTTTTCTCAATAACAAAGAAATGCTGTTTCTATTAATGGCATTAACATAATTTGAGGCATTTAAAGCAAACAATGTGATAGAAATACCTATCTTTCATTTCTTGTATCCAGTCTCTATGTAAACATAACTTATTTTCCACATCCAACTGAAGTCTATGCATATTTCATAAAACATGGTCAAAATTTCCTCTTTACTTGTTTCTAATGTCTTCTTTCAGAGCAGATTTTTGTTGCCTGGGGTTCACGTGACTGAATTCATCTTCTAGCAGCTCTTTCAGCTTTAAATAACTTTCACAGGCCTCTTCTGCAAGCTCCATTCAAAGCTTTCTTAACAGAGCTGTTGATTCCAAAAATCATTTCCATTACACCATTCGAACAGCTCAAGCAGCTCCACAGGAATTCTGTTAAATCTGGCTCACATCATCCAAATATTCTTCATAAGATGCCCTTTCTTTACCCCAACTCTTTGCTGTGAGTGTTCTTTCCCATTTAGAACTGACTTTCCTTGCCCAGTGTTCCAATCTTGAGACCTCTGAAGGTGCTTCTTATGGTCTGACTTCTTCATGAGACCACTCTATTCAGATACTCTCTTTTTAATAGTGTAAATTAATGAATTAGATATTCAATCCAAGGGACTATGTTCAAAGCCTCCCTCATCCGTTTACTCCCTGTGTGATCTAAGCAAGCTATTTAGAATCTCTCACACTCAAGTTTCTCTCTTTAAAAACAAAACATATAACTTATAGCATGTGCTTAAGTGGATTGTGATGAGTATTTCTGTTATTTCATGTGTCTAACCCAGATTGAGGTAGATGGTGAATGCTTAATGTATTCAACTAAATTATTACTAAGTAGACATGAAAAGGTGTTTGATAACATTTGGACTATTTTTTCCACAAACCTCTACCCCACTGAAGTGCTGAATTGCTTCATTAAGCCAGGACAGGTCACTGTCAGAAGGGCTGGAAGAGGAGTGGATACCCCCTGCCAAATTCAGAAGCTTCCATAGGGACATGGAATTTCCAGGAGAGGGGTAGTCTTCCTGTGAGTGAGGGGTTATCCCCTGAATACAGAATACCAGGAAAAGCTGTTTACTGAGGACAGTGAACTAAGGAGACGAGAAAGATTAGGTAGAGTCAGTGACAAGAAATCTCCACATGGACACATGCCCATATCCCTGTATCATCCCAGTCCTGCTTCCAGTCCCATCTGAGTCCCAGATGTAGTCCCATTTGGAGTCTGTGACACAGTCTATATCTGTGCAATAAATACTCTTCCTTGAGCACACAATTGTCTCCTTCAATCAACATGTAATTTCTTTTATTTTGCCTTTCTGATTCACCTTCAGAAGAGGAAAGCAGGGTTGAGAAAACTTCTCAATTAGTTATGAAACTTATCCATTATTTTAAAGGAGATATTCATCTCCAAGAAAAAAAACACTTAGGGGTATCAATCCATGCTGTTAATTCTTTCCAATGGAAAGTAACTAATTCAAGTTGCTTCTCATTGTATCACTGGTTCAGAGAAAGGCTAAGAAATAATAGAGTGATAAAATGATTGATGTGAAATGGGTCACAAGTCTGGCAGTTTCTACTCCTTCTTATATACCTGGAGAAAAAAGCATAGAGAGATTAATTGATCAAACCGATTACGGTCAGCTGGCTGTGGAGTGGGACAATAGATTGAAGGTCTCTTACCTCTGTATCTTCTTCTCATTTTACTGGGATATCCCAATCTTCAAGAACTGTAATTCTAATGAGAGAATAATGTCTCATCTCCTTCATTCAGGTTTAATGGATGGTCACAGCTATTTAATCCATTAACTAAGCTAACATGACCTACCATGCATACCACTTCCCAAGGACTGCATATGCCTTGGGCTAGAGTCAATGAGGCTATTAAAACATTCCATAGATTCTTCACAGGTGGTATGCAAAGTTCACCTTCACCAGAAAACATGAACAGTTTTGTTTTTGTTTTTTTTTTATATTTGGTAGAAGGACTAGAATGAAGTCACTAAGTAACTGAACATTTGAGGAAAAATAATAGGTCCATTGAATGGGATCAGTCAAGAGTATCAGTTGAACTACATCCATTGGCACAAAATAGTGGTTCTTAAACACGTGGAAAAGGAGGAAAAAGAACAGGTCATTTTGGCATTTCTCTTCCTTCCTTCCTTCCTTCCCTCCTTCCTTCCTTCCTTCCTTCCTTGTTTCCTTGTTTCCTTCCTTCCTTCCTTCCTTCTGTCCTTCCTTCCTTCCTTCCCTCCTTCCTTCCTTCCTTCCTTCCTTCTTTCCTTCCTTCCTTCCTTCTTCTTCTTCTCCTTCTTTTTTTTTTTTTAAATCGAAACAGGGTCTCACTCTGTCACCTAGGCTGGAGCGCACTGGTGCAATCACAGCTTACCGCAGCCTCAATCTCTTGGGCTCAAGCAATCCTCCCACCTCATCCTCCCAAGTAGCTGGGACTACAGGCATGCACCACTGTGCCTGGCTAAATTTTTATATTTTTTGTGGAGACAATGTTTTGCCATGTTTCCCAGGCTGGACTTGAACTCCTGAACTCAAGCAATCCTCCTGCCTTGGCCTCCCAAAGTGGAGTATTTTCTTAAAAGCGCACAACTCTCTCCTTCAACATATAACTTCTTTTATTCTGTCTTCCTGATTCACCTTCGGAAAAGGAAAGAGGGCTTGAGAAAACTTTTCAGCTGATTATGAAACCCATCCACTATTTTAAAGAAGATATTAATCTCCAAGAAAAAAACTCTTTGTGGGTATACCCCATGGTGTAAAATTTGGGGAATGCTAGGTCTAGTTTCTTGAGTTCTCACAGGTGTCTATCATGATTAGAAACTTGCACCCATTATTCCTGTATTTGAAAAGTCCTGCAAAAATAACCTCACATCTTCATGATCCAAGACTTTTCTGAATCCATTTTGCTGGTTGTGATTTTCTCATCCTCTCCATATCATAGTTATTTTCAATCCATACATGTATAGGTCTTAGGAGATCTAAGAGATATCTATGTTTTGGGAGAGAGGAAAATGCCACTAACCAGGACAACTTTCATTCTCCAATGGTAATTATGGGAAGCATATCCTATTCTTATATATCAGGACTTATTCTCCACATGTAGCATTTCAGAAGCCCCATGACAGCCATACCAAAATTTTAAATTCTTGCCAGTGGAAATCTTCCCCCAAATTCTTGTCAGTGGAAATCTTCCCCCAACATCATGCAGTAAGTGACTGATCAGGAGTTCCAATCCAGATCTTCTGTTTACAAAGTCAGTACAAAATAGGGGGTGCCCCTTAGGGTTTGTCATGTTATTAGGGCCAAAGGTTAATGGGAAAAATAACTGGTTTTAAAAACGGTGGCTCCAGTTTAATTGACTTCTTTCTGGCTGGGAGATACTGGACCAGTCATATCCTCATCTGGAGCTACATTCCTGTCTCCCTCAAATTGAACTAATAAAGCTTATTCTCCTCTCAACTTTTTATTGCATTGCAAGAATCAAAAGTGAAAATGCATGGGGAAGCACTATGTAAATTCGACAGCATTCTAAAGATGAAAGGCAATATTACTACAGTTATTTTTATGCTTCACTTAAAAGTTCAAGGAAAATAGTTTTTTCTTTTACTACAAAGAGAAGTCTGCTTCTGCCTGGAATAAATTCTACTACTTAAAAACCTCAGATTATTATTTTTTTTTCGTTAATGAGAAATGAACGCATTGCCTCCATTATTTTGATCTTTGGCTTAAATGGAAAAGTGCAAAATGGTCTTTTGTGTGAAAAGCATATTCTATAACATGAGCAGCAATACAATAGAACTTGGACAATTATCCAACTATCATGGCCCCAGGATTGATGTATTACAGTCTTGTATTCATGGAACTCAGTGACACAGAAGGGGCAGGCAGGTAGACCTCCTACATGACGGTTTACACAAGTGGAAAGATAGAGGAACTTGATCTTCTGTTGGGGAGTATTCAGTCTGATATCATTTGATGCCCCATGATCACTTTTTTGTCTCCACAGATGATTTATTTTTATATTTGAGGGCAATAGATATGGCTTCTCATGCATGTAATCAAGGGTAATGTTAGAATGGGGCTTTATACGATGTGTCCTCACCATATCCTTATCAGATTGGAAGAGTCAACAGTGCATGACTATTTTTTTTCTTGATTTCCCTGATATCTGCCTTTCTCCCTGGGTCTGATATCAGTATTTGTTATCATAGAGAGACATATCTCGTCCTGACTGATAGCCCCGATTTGGGAATGTTTGGACATGCTGAATTATAGGGAGCTATCGACTTTTGTATGATTTTAAGATTCTCGCATTGCTGTTCAGTAGTGCAAACAGTCATTTTCTTTACAGTGTGCTCTTTCCTGGTCACATTTGATGTGCTATAAAGCCTCATCGAAAGGGCTATCACTGGAGTCATTTCTCAGATCATCTGGCAAATAGACTTCAATCTCTGAGACGCAAAAGTAAAGAGAAATTGTTAGTTTTCATCTTACACTTTTTTCTTTATTGATTGCCGTTTTCTATTTCTCTTACTAATTTCTATCATACTAAATTATGATTAGAAAGTATGCACCTTTCCTAACTTTTCAAAATTACTTAAGGTACTTACATTTATAGAATAATACACTTTTAAATATTTTAAATACCTTCTGCATATTTATTTTTGTTATTTATAGACACAGTGGGATAAAACAATACATGAAGTTAATCTCTTTCCATCCTTTGTTCTTTCTTGAAAACATTTTTGTTTCACTTTTCAGTAAAAGTCTTTTAAAAAATCTTGATTTTTACAGATGATTTGGATAGTCGAATTAGAAAAATAATGTGGTTTTGTGAATAATTGGATAAAACCACCAAAATATTCCTTATTGTATAAAGTACATAGCTACTTAGAAGAAATATTTGGCTCAAAGACAATACAGACATATGTAGAGGAAGAGATTATTAAAGAAGTTTTAAAATAAAATGACAAATCTATGAAATGAATAGAAAAAGATCTGTTCATCTAGTATTTGATATACTGACTGAATTTGAGAATCTCTCCTTTTCCTTTTCTACTTTTTTTCTTACTAAATCATCAGACACAAACACATGGATGCATCAAAATACATGAAGCAGATTCGAATGACTGAATGAACATTTTCTGCTATTATTGAAAATAAATCTTTTTATATTGAGAAATTTCATGACAGTTTAAAAGTAAGTAAAAACTTACACAATGCCAAATTAACTAGTTAGAAAACAGCTGGGTGGAGAGCTTTGTTTGATACTTTTATGGAATTATGATCCTTTCTAACCAAATTGACATGAATGAGAATTTAGACTTGGTGTGATATGAAGACTGCTCTAACATATTTCAATTTACCCTTCTTTAGTACCTTTCATGTCTCTCCAATCTGAATTGAAAATTAAATTTACTAATCTGAACTTTGTGCTTATATATTTTTTAAAACTCTGCTTTTATAAAATGGCAACTATTAGTCATCCGTCAACTTTTATTTTTTAGCTTCTTCATGGAAGATGAGTTATTGGAGCAAGAAACCAATCAATGTTATTATAAATTCAGATAATTGTTGGGGAGGATGTTAGTGAATACACTTTGCAATAAGAAAGCTCCTTACTGGGGTATTGGGGCACATTTTTGTTTATACATGTGTAGGTGAAGGTAATAATGAGTATTCTCATGTACAATCAAATGAAGAAAAGTGAATTTCATATATTTTGTCTCAGTCTCTCTCTCTCTCTCTCTCTCTCTCTCTGTGTGTGTGTGTGTGTGAGAGAGAGAGAGAGAGAGAGAGAGAGAGACAAAGAGACAGAGGGAGAGACAGAGTCTGTTTTTGTGTATACTGAATGCATAGAAAATGTATAAAAATTGTCATTTGAGCTTTAAATCCCGTGAAAATGCATTTAATTAAAAAATGAGAATGGTGTGAGTCATCTAATGTTTCCAGTTAATTTTATGAGTAAGTTACTCATTACATTTTTTAGAAACAGTCATTAAAATAATCTGTGAAAATGGAAATTTAAAACAAGGCTTTCAGTTTTGAGTTTGTTTTCTTGCTAGGGATTATGATGAATATATGAGTCACAGGATGGTTTCCATGAGAAACTGGCTTTTTTTTTTCAGATTTGTAAATGTTATTTATAACTGTATATAATTTTTAATATTACAAAAATGATTCTGTAGTCAATAACATTTTAATTGTACATTTTAAATAACTAAAACTGTAGAAATGAATTGATTGTAATGCAAAAAATAAATTCTGGAGGTGATGAATACCTCACTTAACCTAATGTGATTATCTATTGTATTACCTTTATCAGAATATGTATATATAACATAAATATGTACCCACTAAAATTAACAGAAATAAATTTAAATGCAAAAAAAAAAAAAAAGAGAGAGAGAAAACTTTTACCTATGGGAACAATATTCTTTAACTTACTGGAAGTTTCAAGCCATTGGCAAAAAAGATTAGAGATGTTAGTCCATCATTTAACCAAATAAAGTAGTCTTACCATTTTATACCTACACACTTGAGTAAGGGGGAGTAGGTTAAAGTAAGTGGATTAACAAGACTTAATTTAATGTACAACATTTAACATGTGAAAAACGTTGAAGAAATTAAGTTCATACATAATATGAAGTTTTTAAAATGTACTACATTTTGTTTCATAAAAGTACAATTAGTAAAATAATATGCTACCAATTTATTTTAATTTTTTTTTGAGATAGAGTCTCACTCTATCACCCAGTCTGGAGTGCGGTGGCACAATCTCTGCTCACTGCAACCTCTGCCTCCTAGGTTCAAGCAATTCTTCTGCCTCAGCCTCCCGAGTAGCTGGGACTACAGGTATGCACTACTACGGCTGGCTAATTTTTGTATTTTTAGTAGAGATGGAGTTTCCCCATATTGGCCAGGCTGGTCTCGAACTGCAGACCTAGTGATTCCCCCACATCAGCCTTCCAAAATACTGCGATTACCAATGTGAGCCATTGAACCCGGGAAATTCAATTTTAACTAAAACTGAAAATATTTGTCTTTTAACGTAATGCACAAGAATACTACTCTGAACACTTACCTCATACGTCAGTCAATATTGTAAGTTAACCACAAAGAACCTTTTTACTTAGATTTTCATCATGGATATTACATTTTAATATCCTTACTCTTTCACAGAAGAGGTCATAAATGCTCACCTAATAAAAAAATATCTTATATCTTTGATGCAGCAACGATTGGTCACATGATTTTATGTATAGTATAATAGGAATAAAGAAACAGGATGGGCCTGGCACAGTGACTAATACTTGTAATCCCAGCACTTTGGGAGGCTGAGCTTGGTGGATCAGTTGAGGTCCCGAATTTGAGAACAGCCTGGCCAACATGTCAACATTCCATCCCTACTAAAAATATAAAACACATCTGGATGTGATATTATCTGCCTGTACTTTCCACTACTTGGGAGGCTGAGACAGTAGAATCACTTAAACCTGGGAGCTGGACGTTGCAGTGAGCCAAGATCACATCACTGCACCACAGCCTGGATGAGGGAGTCACACACAAAAAAGCAAAACAGAAAAAAAACACTAATTTTTTTTTAGCATGAAGTAATTTCAGAGTTAATTACAACATTATTAGTATGAAGTAGAGACTTACAACATTATTTACTTAAAAAAATCTGTAATCTTTCAAAAAAAAAGTATACTTGTAATGATAAATCTCCAAAAAATTTTCTACACTTTTTATGAATGAGAAGACACAAATCCTGTTAATCACAAAGACTATCCTATCACATCATTGTAGGAGGAAATGCAAATAACTTGGTAAGAGTCAGGGCGTAAGCAACAGGTGTTATAAGACCAACAGGTTAATGTGTCTGCCGGGCAGTACCCAACAAATTACACTGAAACAGCAGGGTTTGCAGCAGAGAAAGAGTTTGTAATTGCAGTGCACTGAGCAAGGAGATGGCAGAAGACCCTCAAGTCTATCTTTTCAAGGAGTTATAGGCTGGGGTTTTTAAGGAGATCATGGAGCACAAGGGACTGGAACTTTGGAGTCAGTGATTGGTTGGGGTAATGAGGATGAAGTCATCATGATGTAGAAACTGCATTATTTGGAGACTCAGATCCTCGTGGGATCCTTCAGACCAGCTAAGGCAGTAGTTTGATTGATATTCAGGACCTGAAAGAATATCTCAAAGGGAAAACAATATTTCATAATGTCCCTGTGGTTATCTATAGAATAGTTAAGGAGGACTATAATCTTGTGACAGGTTCTATGTGTTTCTGGGGCAATAGACACTGAACAACTATTAGGAAGGAGGTCAGAGAGCAAGCCTCAAGCTTGGTTTATTTTCCTTTCTCCTTCTCCTGCCCTGATTAGTTTAATAAAGTTTGTAGGGACAGTCTCACAGGCTTAAATTCAATCAACTGTGCAGAGTATAACATGCAAATTTCAAATAATCCTTTATTTTTCTAGCAAATTGAGGAATATAGGTCAAATTGCCTGTTTAGGAATGGCAGGTTTCTTATCATGCTTTGTGCTTCAAAATGATAAGAAAAGATGAGATAATTAATTGGTATTGATTCCTCCTTGTCCCATAAATACACGTGCTGAGGGCTTGTTGCCGACTTTACATTTACACAGTGGAGTTCCCATCGGGTATTTCAATCATTCTAACCACTATGGCTGAAATGATTAACTCGTAGTCTCAATATCTCCAGTTAATGCATTTTTCTGGTAATCAATTTTTTATTAACCAGATAGCAACAGTCACATAACATAAAACATATGAGTTACTCTTCAGTACTATGGCATATCAGACAATGAAAGTTGTACATTTATCCTCCATCCTGTTTCACATATTTAATTTTTAAAATGTGCTGTCATACTTGGTGAATTTTGGCTAGTAACTAGTGACAAATTTTTATGTTGTTGAAGCGATGTTAAACTTGTACAATGTTAGGATATTCAAGGGCCTAACTGATTTTTGAGTAATTTTCTGATTACTATTGAATTCTGTTATTGGCAGTCTTGACTTATATGAATATCCTGTTTCAGATATTTCAGTTACATGTTTAAAAGCTGCACTGGAATCTCAGCTGAGACAAATTCTCCACATAAGAGAGCAATTCAGGTTCTACGAGATATTTAAGAATATATCTTTATTCTATGTATCATTTCATAATGCATGTATTATAGATTTCTTATAGCCTGGTGATAATTATATTTAAGGGAAGTCACTGAAAAGGGCGTGTTAAGGGCACAAGCCACAACAAAACAGACTATCCCTAGTAATAAAAGTGAAGCTATAAATGTGTATGTGCTAATGCAAGATCCCTCTCCTTTGGCTCAATCACTTTTGAAAGTATATGCTTTTCTTCACTTGAAGCATATGCACACCTTTTAAGAAAATCTCCTTGGCTTTCTACCAACCCATTTAAACATTATACTTTTTATTACATAGACTAGAAATATCTAAATGAAATGCTCTGGCTTCGTCATAGACATTTTAGTTGGAGAAATTAATTTCTATTATCTATAAACTACTTCCACATGTTACTTTTAAGCACCTACTTTAACCTTTTCAACCACATTAGCCTCTGCATCATTACCAGTGGTGCACACACGGATGAGACTCTGGAATCTGTAAATTAATTCCTGGAATATGTAAAACAGCATTCACATGTTCACGTTTCTCTTGCCATCAGATCTTTTAAGTTGTTACAATGTTTAGTATTGATATACATCATTCAAACCTAAGGGAAGATTTTAGATGTTGGCAATAATATTTCTTTGCAATTTTTTTTTGAGGCAGGGTCTTACTCTGTCACGCAGGCTGGAGTGCAGTGGCACGATCATGTTTCATTGCAGACTTGACCTCCAGGGCCCCAAAGGATCGTCCGACCTAAGCCTCTTGAGTAGCTGGGACTACAGACATGTGTCACCATGCCTGGCTAATTTTTATTTTTACTTTTTTTACAGATGGGGTCTCACTGTGTTACCCAGGCTGGTCTCGATCTGGCCTGAAATAATCCTCCTGCCTCAGCCTCCCAAAATGCTGAGATGACAGCATAAGCCTCCACACCTGGCCTTTGCTTTGTATTTTGAATATGTTCCATGACTGAGTTGACTTTGTGGGGGTTCTTCAATATGCTGTCAACACTGAAGCTTTGTGTGGTCAAAGATATGGCAAAGCCAAGAGATCAGGAGACAACTGCTATTAAAAAACAATTTGTTGCTCACAGTTTGTAAGAGTTGAGGTCATGCTGCCACACCATGGAGGGCCACAGGAGAGAGCACCAGCATTGATCAGGAGGCAGGGTGGGTGTGATAAAAAAGGCATGGCATGGTAAAAGTTTTTATTGCGTTTTTTACATGAATAAGTGGGTGAGGCAAGGTAAGAAGGTTTAGGATCGGCTGGTTTGAATAACTTCAGCAGAATCTAGGATATAGGGGCTTCCCCTAGTTGTCTCATACCTGGTTTTGGGATGATGAGGATAGCGAAATAGAAATGTGGAGTGTGAGAAACCAGTAAAGGAGGTGGTTAGGGTGTGGCCTCTGGACTAGTTGAGTTGATTTGTTTATGAAAAGCACACTTGTAGCTGATTCTTTACCATCTCTAGGAAGTGACTAATTCTAGGAGGTGCAGCTCCCTCAAGGTCAACAAAGCCCCAAAATGTCAAAGCATTAAAATTAAATTCAGGCTTACAACAAAAACATCTGCCCTATTTATCTTTGTATAGTGTATTCATTTTAAGAATATTTCCATTTGCTTCTTGGGTTGTATTTAAGACTGTAGTTACACAGATGCTTATTAATTCTTCAATATTCCATGTCTTCTAAGCAGCAGGGAGCTCTTTGCACTCTTTATTTCCTCAGTCCACTTCTGATTTGGCAACAACCAAAGTGGACAAGTCCAAGTGCCCTCTGACTCATCTTTAATCTGCGACAATCTACTCCAAGCAAACACTGTGCATTTTTCTGCATTCTGTCCCAAGTACTTCCATGCCATGTGAGCTCATGTGGTCTTTGAAAACAGTTGGGAAGTTGAAGAGAGTCAACATTCCTTAGGATAACTGCCTATACATGGTGGGCAAGATCTAATTTTCTTATGATGGCCCATATCTCTCGGCAGCAGCTGGCATCATCATGAAAATAAAATGTGTCCATTATGGCATCAGTTAAGATGTTTGCTATGGGATAAAATCTTGCAGGGATGGGACACCAACTTTCAAGACACATTTTATGCAACTAACCAACTACATGTATCTGATGCTCTGTCCCCAATAACTAGTAGTACACAGGAATCCAGGAACCAATGTGTGATACTAGGTGTGTTCCCTTTGTCACCATTCCCAGTTACCCTTTTGCAGAATTTGAGGCTCCCTTGTGTGCATCTGGCCAGTCTGCAACACGGCAGTCCTTGTTCCCAGGCATCAGGATATAGCTAAGGGTTGCTCTCAACCTGAATATACGCTTACCACATGATGACTTTAGGCTCTTCATGGCAGTGGGCCAGAAGCAAATAAATGAGATAGTATATTGACAGAAGTTTATCCTTAAGTGTTAGAGACAACGCATTGTAATAGTGGTAGTGAGGACCACGTCTGGAACTTGGGAAATTTACTAGGCTATGTCCCAATAAAGCAAGGCAATGGAAGGGACCTACCTTGTGTCAGATGAGACTTTAGACTTTGGGCATTTGAGTTAATGCTGGAATGAGCCAAGAGTTTGGTGGACTGTTGGGAAGTCCTCATTGTGTTTTACAATGTTAGAAGGATATGAGACTTGTGAGGGGTCAGGGGTAGAATGATATAGTTTGGATATTTGTCCTTGCCAAATCTCATGTTGAATCATAATCCCCAGTGTTGGAGGTGGGGCCAGGTGGGAGGTGTTTGGGTCATGGGGGATGGATCTCTCATGACTCGGTGTCATCTTTGCAGTAGTTCTTGTGTTCTCATGATATCTGGTCATTTAGAAGTTTGTGGCACCTCACCCTTGATCTCTTTCTTGCTCTGTTCTTGCCATGTGATGCGTCTGCTCCCCCTCTGCCTTCTGCTATGATTAGAAGCTTCCTGAGGCCTCCCCAGAAACTGCTGTGCTTTCTGTACAGCCTGTAGAACCCTGAGCCAATTAAACCTCTTTTCCTACGAATTGCCCAGTCTCAAATATTTCTTTCTGGCAGTGCAAGAATGGCCTAATACACTGATATTTCTGTGGAAGAGATGTGAAGATGTGTCTCTTTCTAATCCAGAGACCAACTTAGAAACATTTCTCTATTAAATTAAAATAATTATTGCCTTATATCCACCATTTGTGTGGATATCTGGTAGTATCTTCTTATACGTAAGGCTCATAATGTATAGAATAGCAGCTTATAATATAACATTATGATTGTGTAAAATTAAACTTTCCAAGCTATAAAACTATTTACCAGTCATTTGCAGAGAAGTGACCTTTTCATTTCATTTTTTTATTTATTTCCTTGGCAGGAACAAAAAAATATTTTTTATTTCTTTTGTAAGCATGTAACATCCATCATCTTCGGAAATTTGCATGTATTTGTTCTTTGAGGCTACCTTTTGTATTTCATATCCCACAGATGCAAAGACTGATTATCTTATGAAAAGTGAAACCAAGAGGAAAGCATATTGATTTTCAAAAGAGGTGAACATAACTTCTGTCTGGCTTCTCTTCTTTGTTTGATGCTTTTGTATTTGAATGTTAGAGTGGATGCTTTTCGTGTGGAGGATGCTTGTACAGTGATATTTACACACTGTTAAATATCTGCCATTGTATTGATGTGTTTTGTTAAAATAGGCAATCTATTATGGGATATAATTATTTTCTTTAAAATTTAGACTAGGACAGAGAGGAAATATTAAAATGCAAATTTCAGTTTGGTATTTTGTTCCCATTTAGCTTATTTTTAAAGACCTGTGAATTCCTTCAAAGACCCTTCTGAATTGGTTAGGATAAACCAAATTCAATAAATTACTTTCAGATTCTAAACCTGTTTTCCCTATTAAGGTACTGATTTCAATAAAACTACCTTGATTTTTCTCCTCTAGCATTGATAACTCTTCTATTGCTTCCTCAACTTCATTGTTTACTTCCAACCTCTCACTTCCTGACCCAAGATATTCACAACAGAAAATGACATAGCTCTGGCTTTTTAAAAAGCAATTATTACAAATATCAGTAGATAGTAAAAGTAGAAATTTTCATGGTTTCATCACTGGATTCACTTAGGATCAGTGTCCTACATGTGGCTTCCTTTATTTCATATGAAATCCAAATTCAATTTCTACAGGAAGACTTTCTTTATCAGTTGTACAGTATTTTCTTTCTCTCTCTGCTGGATCTTGTCTTTATCCCAGAACTGGACACAGAATGTGTTTTACTGAAAAAGTCCACAAATTCAGAAGTTATCATGGAGAAAGAGATATGGGTTTAAGAATAGGGCATATGATTTTATTTTCTCAGAACTGATTCACCCTTCAATGGCTATTGGTAGTCTTGGTGCTGGAGAGGTTACTGAATCAGAACACTTAAAAATGTTACATACAGAAGACTAGTGGACTGTCCTGAGATCTGACATTGTATCACAGTGTAAGGCGGTGAGGGATGCTTGATGACCCTCTGTTGTTGCAGTAGTCAAACTTTCATTACCAGAATGTTGCTACTTAAAACGAACAAGAAAAAAAAAATTCCTCCAATGCATGAAGAAAAACATGTAGCTTCTTGAATTTGAATTTTTCAGAAGCAGAGAGAAACTTTCTCAACGTCATGAGCTCTCTTTAGGTTGTTTTATGTTTGCGCTGTCTAGTCATTTTCTGATCAAGATTTATGGGTATATGCCTTTTGCATATCTTCTCAAATCTCGAAAGAAAAATTTAGGTCTCCAACCTCTTTCTTCCTTTACAGCTTTTTACATTCTTTAAATGAGCAAATGTGCACCCTGATCTTAGTTGTGTCCTAATGGGGTGTGTATTTTCAACAGGGCTGAATTCTAAACATGCCATTCTCATAAGTGCTGAAGGGTAAAATTAAAATTTCTGCTGTAATGAACATAGTCCTTTTCACTTCCCAAAGGGTGTAAATATTATTCTTGGGCTAAATTGATAAGCTATTTAGGTCCCCAGAAACTTGTTTCTGTCTATTCAATATCAAATGCAGAAAATTACAGTTTTGGGCTAAAGAGACTAACACAAATGGTATAATAAGTACCTGTGTTCTGTTTGGGGAATCATAGATCTCAAATTAACTTTGTATAACAAGGGAGAGACAAAAAGGAAAAAAGTATAGTGAAGAGAAACCAATGCAATTTTAAATATTTTAGTAGAAAAAATTAAAAGATGACTTTACAAAGACATTTACCATCAAAGGAGAGGATGGTGTTTCTTTTTGTTTGTTTGATGTTGTTTGCATTGGATTTCTGAGTTTTTCTTCCATCCTTCCAATGAAGGTATAACTTTCTACGTTCTTGCTATGTGCAAAAATCTCAAGGCTTAGTGTCTTAATGTTTCTCTCTTTTTTGCTATTGCTACAGCTTTTTAAAAATCATTGTCTATGTTGTGAATTGAATTGTGTCACCCAAAAATTTATGTTGACATCCTCTATCTTGACAACTGTGGCTTTGACTTTATTTGGAAATAGGGTCTCTTCAAAGAGGTAATTAAGATGCAAGTTAAGAGGAGGTCATGCTGAAGTGAAGTGCAGCCTTAATCCAGCATGACGGGCATCTTTATAACAAGAGAAGATGAAACCAACATTTCAAAATTGTAACTGAGACAGTGACAGACATCTGACCTAACCAACTCCATCTTGCTTCTAACCTCCAAACTGTCCTTGCTGATTCCTGGGCGTAGGCTGAACTAACTTTGGGAGGAATTTAGTTGATAGTTTGTAGCTTAAAACAAAGATGATGACAGTCTTTTCTCAAAACAAATCTCCTTCTTGCCTGGGGACTAGACTGCCTTTGTAGGACTAACAAATCAGCCACAAGATTAGAAATTATGGTGTAGGGATCATGCAGCTGGAGGCTACAAGATTCTGACCTCTCTAAACTTCTCCTAAGATCAGTGCTTATGATTATTTTGCAGACTCTGCACTTGATGAATCAGCTGGCACCACCCAAATCAATAAACTGGCTCATCTGATCTTGTGGTCCACACCCAAGAACTGACTCAGTGCAAAAGGAGAGCTTCAATTCCCTATGATTTCATCTCCGACCCAACCAATCAGCGCTCTGAATGCACTGGCCTTCCCCCACCCACCAAATTATCCTTAAAACCTCTGATCCCTGAATGCTCAGGGAGACTGATTTGAGTAATAATAAAACTACTTTCTCCCACACAGCTGGCTCTGCATAAATTACTCTTTATTGCAATTCCGCTGTCATGACAAATCGGTTCTGTCTAGGCAGCAGGCAAGGTGAACCCATTGGGCAGTTACAAGGAGACACAGAGACACAAAGACTGACACACAAAGAAAAGACTGTCATGTGAAAAGACAGACACACAGAGAAAACATTGTAAGAAGACAGGAAGAGATTGGAGAGAAGCAACTGTAAGCCAAAGAACTCCAAAGACTGCAGGAGATCCCAGAAACCAGGGACAGGGCATGGGACAGACTCTACCCATATTCTCAGAAAGCGTGAGTCCCTGCCAACACCTAGAATTCAAACTTTTTGTATGTTTTTTCATTTTTGTTTAAAGGAGGCTATATGAGCTCAGTGGTTATTTAACTCATTAAGTCCTTTCCATCAGCACAGAAATTAAAGGGTAGATATTTTTTTCCATGCTTACTGTAAGAGTAATCATAAATGTGTCTGCTGTAGCCAGTAACTTCATCAATGAAAACTTAAGTTTGCTTTAAACATTATCATCTGAGACTTAAGGTAGATTAATAGGTTTAAAAAAAGCACAATTACCGTAATAATTACGGCAACTGTAATAATGAATGCTTTAATCCCTCATGACATTTTCATTTAGTATCTCACATCAAAGAAAAGTTATATTGTCTCATTGCAGCTTTAAATGATTTCTTCAAATAGTTTATAGTAAAAGAGCACATTCTGTCCAAAAGTTTTGTGCCTGAGAGGACTGCAAGTGCCTTTCAAAGTTATGACCAAAGAGATCAAAAGAAAATGTCCAATATGTCATATATATTCTGGCAAAAACCCAATACATACATATAATTCTTGCAACAATCATTGAAATCCATAAAGATGTTTTTGAAGAATATTTGCAGTATTTTATTTGCATGTGGTTGAATGAATTGTATGTGTGGAACTTGTCTTTTGACTAGCTCTTCTCTGACATAAATGCTGACACTGACAATTTGTTTTTCCTACAATTTCTAGGTGAATGCTTCTCAAAATTTAGCATGTATATGAATCATCTAGGGATTTTGTTAAAATACAAGTTCTGCCTGTATTGTTCAGGGGTGAAGTACGTAGACTCTGTATTTCTAATGAACTCTGAGCTTGAGCTGACACAGATGTAAGGATTTCATCTACAGATCTACAGTGTCCAATATGGTGGCTACTAGCCACACGTGGTTAATTAAATTTAATAAATTTAAGTTAAACTAAAAATTCAGTCTCTTATTTTCCATAGCTGCATGTCAGTTGTTAACAGCCAAGAGGGGCTTGTGGTTACTCTATTACAAAGCTCAGATATACAATATTTTCATCATTGCAGAAAATTCTATCAGAAAACTCTGTTCTTCAAGACGGGAGAAAAAAGTAAATTCTGTTTCTGAAAGGAATAGTATATTGATGTTTTTCAATATAGTGACATAATTCCCAAAGTAAAAATATTTTCAAAAGCATTTTCTGACTGTTATTTAGTGATGTTTAAGGAATCACTACAATATATAAAGTATATGAGAGTACAGTTGAACCAAGATCAAGATTTTCTTATCTGAGAACTGACACTCATCGTATTTTTTAGTCAATTTTGAAATATCAATCATGTATATATCTAGAGACTTAATCTGAATTGAGCAAATATGCTTAGAAGATGACCTTTCCATGCAAGATAAGTTAAATACGGTGGCATTATCATACTGTATATTTTATTATTTCTATATTCTTCAGTTTAATGCAGAGTGGAAAATATGATGGCTATTCTTTTTTCTAAAACTCAATAAAGTGTTATTAAGTGAGCCCTGGAAGGCATTTGTTAAGCCTTTATAAGCCAGGGTGCTGGGGCAGCAAAACCACAGGATATTGGTTTCCAGGGTCTAACTTCGTATTCCTGAACTAATTTAATTTGTGTGTTTTATGGACTTGATGTTCAAGAGAAAGTATCAGATTTCATAGAAAAAAAAGTGACGATATCTTTCGGATCTCAATGGCCATTTCTCATGCATCTTGAATAAGTATCGGTCATCTAAAAATCAGCAAACTGCTTTAGATTAGGAGGCTATTGGTAGATACTCAGGGATAGGTCCCTGAAGAAGTGTCAACGTCAATTCAGAATGAAGTCAAATGAAAATGTATTTTCTCTACTCGTCCTCTTTCTTTCATTTTCCTAGATACCCACTCATCTCTTATTCTCTTATTCATCAAGTGGTATCTTTTAGGAAACTTTTAACTCTCTCGCTATTATGCAAGATCTATCTGCGTGAAAATGAGGAAGGAGACGCAATGTTAGGAAATAAAGCAATGAAGTGGCTCACCTCTGTAATCCTAGTATTTTGAAAGGATGAGGCAGAAGGATCCCTTGAGCTCAGGAGTTTGAGAACAGCCTGGGCAACATAGCAAGACCTTATCTCAACCAAAAATAAAAAAAATTAGCTGAGCATGGTGGCATATGCATGTAGTCCAAGCTACTTAGTAGGATGAGGTAGAAGGAACATTTGAGACTGGGAGATCAAGACTGCAGTGAGCTTGATCACATCACTGCACTCCATCCTGGATGACAGGGTGAGACCCTGTTTCAAAATAAATAAATAAATAAATAAATAAATAAATAAAATTATTTAGGTGAAACATACGGCTGTTTCCCCGAGAAGTGCCTTTCTCTTAAATCATGAGTTGATTGTAGGAAGGATGTCTTGTTCATTTGATTATGATCAATTATTATAATACACTCCAACAAAATGAAGACAATATTTTCAAGAAATGCTGACAAAATACGTATTTTGAACTGTGTTAGCTTACTGAAATATTTACGGACTCATAATTTTAGTAAACCACTTTTTAAAAATTCTCATCCCTTTTCTCTTTAACATTTTATTTGGTAAACTTTTTTGCCGCATAATATGCCTTTTCAGGCTGTATTTTATGTAATTCAGCATGCCTTTTGTGTATTAGAAAACTTGTCATTAACATCTGTTCATCATTTTTCTCCATCATAGTTTCAGTTAAATACATTTTAAAAAGCATTTCTCTAAAGTCTAATTGTAGTGTTTTGTTTTGTTTGTTTGTTTTTTGAGACAGGGCCTCTCTGTCACTCAGGCTGAGGTGCAGTGGCATGATCACAGCTCACTGCAATCTCTGCCTCCCAGGCTTAAGCAATCGATCCTCCCGTCTCATCCTCCTGAGTAGTTGGGACCACAGGCATGAGCCACCACACCGGCTAATTTTTTTTTGCATTTTTATAAAAGACCGAGTTTCGCCATGTTTCCCAGCCTGGTCTGGAACTCCTGAGTTCAAGAGATCCACCTACCTCTGCCTCCCAAAGTGCTGAGTGTACAAGCATGAGCCACCACACCTGGCCTAATTGCAGTGTATTGTTGCAATGTTAAAATATGGTTTTCTATTAATCCCTCTTCCTCTCTCTCTCCCTTTCTCTTTCTGTCTCCCTCTCTCTTTCATGTAAATGTCTTAAAAAATATTGCCCATAATACATGCGGCTTGCCAATATTCCCAGTGGTGATTGTTAAGAATGATGGTGTATATGTTAAAGAATCTTACCAAGCGAATTTTGTGAAACTAAAATTTTAAATCCCCTATCTCCATGCAAAGTTTCAGGACCAGGTTTTGACTGAGCTGTTGACTGAATGTGAATCAGCCACCAGGTAACTTTTCTTTCACTGTATTTCACTTGGCTCTTTACCATGTCAGTTGTTTCCTGGGCTCTTTTCTCTAAAGCCAATTGCATGACCAGTGGTTAAAAATATATTTTTTATTTAACTTTGATGTTTGGAGACTATTTGCTAGTTTTCACTCCAAACAATGCTATTTATTTTCCTTTGTGAATTTTGAAATTTGCAATTTTTGTTAAGGAAACCTACATTGAAATCAGAAAATGTATGCAAAAAGTTACTCTTGGGCCTCCTTATAAGGAATGTTTTTAAATATCTGAATTATCAAAGTAAAAAAAAAAGTCCAAGAGAATGATGTTTTACAAATATCCTTAAAACTGGTACCTTGATTTCAGTACAATGAAAGATATCTGCATATATGTCAATAGGATCTCCTTTATTTCCCTCATCTCAAAGTTTGAATGTCTATCACTCAAATTGACAGTTCACATCTTAAGTCCAATGGCTGACTTATGACTCTGTGCATATGAAAATTAGCATGCTCAGACTCTTCAGTTGTAGTGAATACAGCAGGTCATGCAAATAGTAGTTCAGCTCAACATCCCAATTATGTCAATATGCTTACTTCTTTAAATTAATTCCTTAAGGTGGCATCTGTTATAAACATAATACTTTAATTTTTTGGTCATGAGAAGGGATGCAGATTTAATGTACAAAAGAAATTTATAAGTTCATTATAATCTTTTCCCCACCTGAAAATGCATGGAAGTGGTTAGCTACATGTGAAGTATTCTGATGATCTGTGAATGAGGGCAGACATTGTATATTTGATGGCTTTTAATTTGCTTTGGGTTTAATCTTGATGATAATCCATCTTAAATGCAGTTGTCTTTTACTGCATAGTTTCTTTGAAATGTGTGCGAACAATCTTTGACATACATAAGTAGCAAATATTCACAAAACATCATCATGTATTTATTAAGATACAGTGTTTCTTCCCACTTGATACTCTCTACATGCAGGTTTCATGTCTGTCAATATTGCAAATTGCTCAGACAATTCCAACAGCTGTATAGAGTTGTTAAACAGATTAAAGGGTCCATAATCCATGATATTGAATGATCTTATGGAGCCATATTGGGAGAAATTAGTTGAACTTGATGAAAACATTATTCAACAGATTTAAAGATGAGAATTTTTTTTAAAAAAAGAGAGTCAATGAATCTGTAATGTATGAATCCCTTTCTGGGGCCAACAAGAAGATAATATTTCAGATGGAAACCTGCCTAGAGAGGGTAGGGTATGAATTTCCTTTATTTACATCTCCTTCACAAGATATTGGCTTTAAAAGCAATGGAGCCATTCTGAATCTTTGGAAGGAAAAATAAGTTCCAGCACACTGAGACTGGCTGTTACAGATGTGTTTCTGATGTTGAGAGATTCCTATTTTAGAGAACCTTTAGATTAAGATGGTGGGAATCGCTTAATGATTATCCCTGCCTCCACCGTTTATTGGCTGCTCTTTAAGAAAGTATCATTAGACTCTTAGGAGAAATCTTGTAGGGGGAAGGATGTTTGCTTCAATCTCATAGCATCAACTCTCTTTCTCCCTTTTCAGAAACAAACCTGGGCTTAGATAATGATTATGCCAAACCATGGGATTCAAGAAAAAACTTATCATGCCCAACTATTGCATGACAGCATGTGAGAGGCAACCAATTAAAGATAGTTGAGGAGATTAAAATACTTGAAGAGAATTGGAGTGAGGACAGCCATTCCTGGAATGGAAGCATTTAATTAAAATGACTGTAAGCCTGAAGTGACTAGGGCATGGGAACATCCTTGGTGAGAAGATAGTGAAGCATAAACCATGTAACACTCTGGAATAGATGATGCTGATTGAACATTTTGAGGAGACACAAGCTGTTGGTGGAGGTAATGGGAGACCCAGGACAGCAGAAAATATAAGATTTTCAATGCTGCAGAAACAGGCTGATACGGTTTGGCTGTGTCCCCACACAAATCTCACCTTGAACTGTAGCTCCCATAATTACCATGTGTCATGGGAAGGACCCAGTGAGAGGTAATTGAATTATAAGGGTGGGTCTTTCTCATGCTGTTCTCATGATAGTGA
Organism: Cacajao melanocephalus; assembly: GCA_963573385.1. Classification (NCBI taxonomy): domain Eukaryota; kingdom Metazoa; phylum Chordata; class Mammalia; order Primates; family Pitheciidae; genus Cacajao; species Cacajao melanocephalus. The sequence goes on along the minus strand of CAUYLG010065119.1, from coordinate 99,802 downwards.
ATAAGTTTCATGAGATCTGATGGTTTCATAAAGGGGAGTTCCCCTACAAAAGTTCTGTCTTGCCTGCCACGATGTAAGACGTGACTTTGTTACTCATTCACCTTCCGCCATGATTGTGAGGCCTCCCCAGCCATGTGGAACTGTGAGTCCATTAAACCTCTTTCCTTTATAAATTACCCAGTCTTGGGTATGTCTTTCTTAGCAGTGTGAGAACAGACTAACACAGGGGCTCTATTCTGACTAGTACAGAAATTTAACACCTGGTATCACAGAATGGCCCCAGCCTGAGCTAGCAGTGGGTGAGTGGTCAGCTCATAGTACAAGCTGCTTTTGGAAACTTCATGGGGACTGCAACCAGCCTAAAGCTAAAATTACAGTAAATAAGCATGAGTGGATAGAAAACAGATGATAGATTTATGATTTGTTGACATAACCACCAGGAGGTCTGTATCACAAGTGAAAATTATTGCCCAATTCCCAGATGCTGACTGCCATGCAGGATAAGGCTTAGCAATGCAGCAAATTCCTAATTCATTTATTGTCTTTGGTGACTTTTCAGGGACTGAGAGGGAAATCCCTAAAACATATGGATCTTATCTCCTCTTGTGAAAGAGGTTGGTTTCACAAGGCGGAAGGAAAAGAGAAAGAGCTAGTAGCAGACCAACATATGAAGTTGCTTCTTTATCTTATGTGAAAGTTGTAGATATTATTTTCAACTCAGACGTAGATTCTGTACCATCATCTTCCCTTATCACCTGTCATAGACTCACCAATCCACTCACTCTTACACACACATTTAAGGACAAGAAAAACAACAGATACTCTGTTGCTCCCAGATGCCCTCTGGTCTCATTCAAAATCCCTGTATGTTCCTGTATTTTGGAAGCCAAAGTGACCTCAGTACCAATCTATCCATTTGTGAGTCCTGTTTCCATAACTCATGCTATTCAAAGTATGAAAACCCAGAGGCTCAAAAAATTAAAGCAAAAAATGACTTTTTTAAAATTTCAATTTTTATTTTAGGTTCAAGGGGTCCACATGCAGGTGCGTTATATGAGTTTATTGTGTGGTGCTGAAGTTTGGGGTTCAAATGATCCCACCACTCAGGTACTCAGCATAGTACCCAAAAGGTAGTTTCTCAGTTCTTGCCCTCCTCCCTCTTTTCCCCCCTAGTAGTCCCCCATGTCTATTGTGCCCACATTTATGTCCATGAGTACCCAATATTTAGCTCCCACTTAGAACTGACAACATGAGGTATTTGCTTTTCTGTTCCTGCATTAATTCTCTTAGGATAATGGCCTCCAGCTGCATTTATGTTGCTGCAGAGGACATAATGTCATTTTTTTTTATGGCTGCATAGTATTCCATGGTGTCCATGTACCACATTTTCTTTATCCAGGCTACTGTTGATGGGTACCTAAGTCGATTTCATGTCTTTGCCATTGTGAGTATTGCTGTGATGAACATGCAAGTGCATGTGTCTTTCTGGTAGAACAATTTTTTTTTTCGGTGGGCGAGTATATATCCAGTAATGGAATTACGGGATCAAATGGTAGTTCTGTTTCAAGTTTTTTGAGAAATCTCCAAACTGCTTTCTACAGTGGCTGAACTATTTTACCTTCCTATCAGTAGTGTATAAGTGTTCCCTTTTCTCCACATTATCATCAATATCTGTTGTTTTTCAATTTTTTAGTAATAGCCATTCTGACTGGTATCAGATGAGTTTTTAAAAAATATGCGTCCTTTTCTCTTTCAAGTGTGAGATAGAAATTAACAGCTGCCTCAGGCACATGTACTTAGAAAAATAAGCCTTGGGAAGAACTTGTCACACCTGGCTATTTCCTGCCAGAATAAGTACAGTTTCTTAAGCTAATTTATCAAAGACATCAAGAAAAGCATTGAGACTCTCATTAGCATAACTAGTTTTTATAAAATCAATATTTCATTGTTATGTGGTATTTCATTAGCTCCATTTCTTCCTAGTTGCATACATTCAGAAATTTAGTTTAATTTGGTTCATTTCCGTATCCTGTGGTTTTGATAGCCTTTTCTTAGATGTGTTTATTTTAGTTATAACAATAATATAATCTCATAATAGAAAATTTAAAAATAAACTTACTTTACAAATATTTTTAACTATGTGTCTATCATCTATCTTTTTAGGATTTTAAGTTGTGCAACTTAAATATGGTTCCCTTCTCTATACTATATTTTCCCTTAATGTGTGACATTTCTCACATTTATAGATGTACATTCCTCTTATCATTTCCATTGCTAGCCCGTGTATTGTTAATAAGAGTAGACAAGAATTAGACTATTTGCAATACTTCGACATAAAAAAAATGCTACCATCAACACATTTCTGCTACAAATTGTTCAGTATTTCAGAAGGAAGTTTAGTATACTTACTCAGTAATTCAATTGCCAGATTAAAAGGTGTGACTAGTTTCTTGGCTTTTCATTCAAATTGACAAACTGTTTTTGCCAAATCTGTGTTACTTTACTAGTTCATGAATATGATAGGAAGAGTTGCCCAGTACTCATGCCAAGCAGGGATAATGCAATCTGCATGAAATTAATGGAAGAAATAGGGGAATATGGTTTAAACACTGAATATATTTATTATTAGCAAACATAAATATTTTTCCTTAAGTCTTAATGATTGTCCACTTGCTGAACAATATTGCCCATTTACTGGATATATTACTGTCTTGATATCTTAGCATTTTTCCCAATAGAATTTACAAGTGCTATATATACGATACTTTAATAAATTACTTGTTTCTAGTGTTTTCCTTCCAATCTCTTTATTCCATATTTTACTTTCCATTTTTAATTGAATTAGGAAATATTTCAATGCCTAAAACCCTGAAACCCGTTCATACTTAACAGATATGAATGCATGAACCCAGAGTTATTTCACGTTCCTTTTTCTAAAAATATAGATAACATTTACATATTTTGTATATATAGTTTTTTACTAATTTGAGAAACATTTAAACATAAAGAGTAAAAAGATTGTATACACTTTTAACACACTGGATTGTATTCTGTCATGTAAAGTGTGTTCAGCATTCACAAATCAATTAATGTGACTTAATATTTTAACAGATTAAAAGGTTTGTTGAGATGTAATTGATATAGAACACATATTCAAGGCCTTCGCAACGGTTAACTTATAGATATACATATATATGTGTGTGTGTGTGTGTGTGGCAGCATCATGATGATAAAGATTATAAATATAGCCATCACCACTAAATGTTTTGTTTTTTGCTTGCCACATCCACATCTAGCAGACTTCTTTCCTAGGCAAACAATGATCTGTTTTCTGTCTCTGTAGATTAGTGTGCATTTCCTATCATTTTGTATAAATGGAATCTTATAATATTTGCTCATTATCTTTCTTTGCAATCTGACTTTTTTTTTCATTCAGCATAATTATTTTAAGATCCATTCAAGTGTTTGCACATATCAATACTTCATTTCTTCTTATTGCTAAGTAGTATTTCATTGTATAATAACACAATCATGCGTTTATTCATTTGCCTCCTGATGGATTTTGTGTTGTTTTCAGTTAGAGGTTACTATAAATAATATCTATGAACATTTGCATGCCAGTATTTGTAGGCATGAGTACTTTCATTTCTCCGGGCTAAAAGCTGAGGGTAAAAGACTGATTCATAGGGTAGATGCATGCTTCACTTTCTAAGAAACTTCCAAACTTTTCCAAATTGGAAGACTGTTTAACATACCATCAAGAAATGAAAGTATCTGTTTTCTATATCCTCACCAAAGACGCTATGATGAGGATTTTAAGTTGTATCCATCCTAATAGGTCTTTAGTGTAATCACATTTTGGTCTTAATTGCATTCTCCTAATTGAGCATATTTTCATCTTCTTATTTGCTGCTCATATATCTTAACTCCTTGGTAGAGTGTCTGTTAAATATTTTCCATTCTAAAAAATTGCATTATTTGCTATTAATCGTTTCTGAGAGTTCTCTGTCTTCTGATTACAATTTCTTGATTAGATATACAGGTTCTGTCAATCTGGTTTGTCTTTTTATTCTCTTAACATAGTATCTTTCAAATATCTTCTGATAAGCAGATATTTTAATTTTATGTTCTATTTATGTTTTATGGAGTATGAGTTTGATGTCGGATCTAAGAAATCTTTTCATAGGCCTAGGTCACATTTATTTTTCCTATGTTTCTTCTAGTAGTATTAAAGATTTAGGTTTTAAATCTAAATTTAAATGTAGGCCAATGGTTCATTTTGAGTTAAATTTTTATATGGTGCAAGGTATATATTCATATTCTTTTTTGTTTGCATATGGATATATGATTATTCCAGCACCATTTGTTTAAAATAAACATTCTCCATGGAATTGCCTTTGACACTTTATTCAGAAATCAGTTGTCTATGTATGTGTCTACCTTAGGATATCGTATTCTGTTCTCTTGATTTACTTGCCGTTGCTGGTCGACAACAGCATACTGTCTTGATTATGTTATCTTTACCATAAAAAACTTGAAATCGAGTAAAGTATGTTCTCCAACTTTATTCTTCTTTTTCAAGGTTATTTTGACCAGTCAAGGTCCTTGGCATTTCCATATGCATTTGCAATTCAGCTTGTCATCTTTCCCCCAAAGAGCTTGATGTAAATTTGACTGTGATTTTATGAAATGCCTGGGCACATTTGGGGATAATTGACATATTAACAATTTTGAATGTTCTGACTTTAATAGTGTATATTTCTTGGCAATGTGTTTGGGTTTAGTATGTACAGGTCTTTAATGACTTTTTTTAGATTCATCCTGTAAGTATTCTGTGCATTTGGTATTGTGGTAAAAAGGTATCTAATTTTTATTTTAGTTTTCATTGTGAAAGCTAGTGTAAAGAAACACAATTGATTTCAGTATATTGATTATGTCTTATGCAATCTTTTTTATTGGGTAATATTAATTCATTATTAATAATTTATTAATCCACTATTCATTCATTTTAATGTGTTATTAATTTATTGTGAGTTTTACCTTGTTGGGTTCTTGATATGTTAGTATTCCTGTAACTGTCCTTGGCATTTCTTCTGAGACACATTTAAATTACTTGGGTACAGTTTGATTCTCAGTTTTAAGATCTTATTTAAATCTTGGCTGGGCGCAGTGCCTCATGCCTGTAATTTCAGCACTTTGGGAAGCCAAGGTGGGCAGATCACCTGAAGTCGGGAGTTCAAGACCAGCCTGGCCAACATGGTGAAACCCCATCTCTACTAAAAATACAAAAATTGCCCAGGCGTGAAGGTGGGCACATGTAATCCCAGCTACTTGAGAGGCTGAGACAGGAGAATTACTTGAACCCTAGAGGCAGAGGTTATAGTGAGCCAGATTGCACTCCAATCTGGGCAAGAGAGTGAGATTCTATCCCCTGCCACCCCAAAACGTCTTAACTTATACATTACTTTAAAGACTTACTGGATTGGACTGGAACCATTCTCAGAAAAGGGCTAATAAATTATCTCCTCCCAAGGCAACATCATTCTGTGCACTTTACCTAATGCCCCGTGTTTCATGATATTCTCTGGTCAAGCTGGTTGGAATAGAAGTGGTTTTGGCCCTGAGTGATCTTTGAGAAATGTTCATTTTCATCTTCTAAGATGATTAATTGCCCACCTGGTGCCATTTTCTATAGATTGGTGCTAAACTTGTTAGGTGATGATATGGTTTGACTGCATCCTCACCCAAATCTCATCTTGAATTGTAGCTCCCATAATTCCCACATGTTGTGGGAGGGAACAGGTGGGAGGTAATTGATCATGGAAGTGGGTATTTCCTGTGCTGTTCTCATGATAGTGAATAAATCCATGAGATCTGATGGTTTTATAAATGGGAGTTCCCCTCATAAGCTCTCTTGCTTGCCACCATGTAAAACATGCTTTTCCTTCCCCTTTGCCCTCCTCCACGATTGTGAGGCCTCCCCTGCTATGTGGAACTGTGAGTTCATTAAACCTCTTTCCTTTATAAATTACCCAGTCTCGGGTATGTCTTTATTAGCAGGGTGAGAGTGAACTAATACAAGTGGCTATTTCCCCATCGTTGTGTAGTTTCCTCATACAAATGCAATGATAGACAGATGAAAACTTGAGCAGTACTCTCTGCAGATTTCCATTCTCCTCTGGGTGAAGCTACCTCTCTCCTGCTACTCTGTCCTGAGAGCCCTAGCAGCCTTGTCTTCCCAAGACTCAAAATCTTTTGAGCTCAGCCTGGCTTCTCCCTTCTTAAGTCAGGTCTGGGCAACACTTCCAAGCCAATGAGCTGGGGCAATAGTATATCTCGACTTGTTTCCATCTCACCAGGACCACTACTCTTAATTTCCTGTTGTCTATTTTCTTAAAAAAGCTGTCATTTTCATATATATATATATATATATATATTTGTTTTTGGCTGTTTCAAGAAGGATGGTAAAGTAGGTCCCTTTTAGAGAGTTTTGACCAACAACTGATGCTGTGATTCCCTGATTTTTAATTTAAAATGTGGTAGTTCTGCATCAAGTCCCACTTTTTCTACAACAGTTTGTACTAAAGTTTTAAAAATATGCACTTTTTGGTGACTTGAATGCAATTGCTCTCAATCCACTTATTGTTTCTCTGACAGACCTACTGACATTGATATTTTCACCTTTCACTTCCCTGCTTCCCTAAGTGGTTTTATGAATTCTTTTCATTTTTGTTTTCCTCTTTTGCTTCCTATCTTATTGCATTTTAGCTTATATTTTGTTCTTTGTCTCTTGGGGTTTCTCAAAGCAAAGGAAGAACTAGGTCACAAAAGTTGAATTATCTTTTAACTTGAAAATCGCTTTGGCATTTCATAACTCTCTCTCTCTGTGTCTGGCTCCAGATATACAATTAGCAACATGTTTCCCATTTGACATAATAAGTATAGAACACTAAAATATCGATAATATTAGTTTCATCACTTAAGCTTAAATGACCCAGAGGCACTGTAAATGTGGTGCCAATAAGATTTTCACACCCTATCCATGCCGTGCTTTAAATTAATGGCCTTTCTAAAACAGAATACACCAGAGCCACCATATCCAGGGAGACGATATTTCAGTGACCTAATTTAATTTATATTTGAGAATGTTACTGACTACTCTACTTATATGTTCTCACTAGTAGACTACACTAAACTGAATAGGAAAGGAAACCACAATTGGTGTTGAATTAATAAAGAATGAATAATACAATAGCACAGACCAAGTTCAGATGGATCCAAAAAGGAAGAATTCTATTTCAGGAAACCTAATTCAGCATAAAAAGCTCTGTAATCTTTTCCCTAGCCCTGGTAGAGATAGGTCGCCTCAGCTTACCCAGGATCCTGGGACAATATTTTTAGCCATCTCATGTTGTCTGATCGTCTTTAATGGACTCATGCAAATATCTGCATAGGCTGTTTTTGAAAGCTGGGCCACTTAACAAAGTGAGCTTTTATCAAAGGATTAAATCATTAATAAATGAAGAGTGTTTATCCACAGAAGAGCTTCAAAGCCTGTTTTGATGAAGATTAGCTTTCTTTCTGTGTTGCAGGTGTCCTAGCTCATGCAGCGGACCTGGCAGCCCAGGGTGGGCATGAGTCCAGAGAGGGAAGGGGAGGGGGCGGCTGAGCCTGCAGTGGAGGCTTCATTGCAGGTGCTCACTCAGAGCTCAGTTTAGACTGCTTTCTGAACTGGATCTGGAGAAAAGAGGCCACTTCCTCTTCTTAGAGATCTTTCCATCTGAATTGATTTCAGATGTGTTTGGATATCATCACCTGTGCAATTAGTGAAGTGATTATCTCTGCTATATCATTTAATTATTACAAGGTTTATAGAAAGCATATAGAAAGCAAGCCAGCCCTATTTCTTCAAATATCCTGATTTGAACTTAAATTTAGGTCCAAGTTTGCAGAAAAAAATATAAAAAATTCCTAGAGAGTAAAATAAATGTTACCATCCCAAACTATGACTTCTTACAGGTACAATGGAATGAAAAGTGCATGTCATTTAGATAGAAGCTGCTCCATTTGATGTTGCTACTCATATTCAATATTGATATATCATAAAGAATAGCACTGCATAATGTGTTTCCACTGCGGATCACTATTAGAAATCAATCATCAGTGCGCTAAATGAGATTATGTGCAGCTGCAGGTTGAGTTGTGTGGAAGCTTCCATGGTATCTCCAATTTCCCAGAGCTTCTTTCTTTGGCAGATCATGGCTAAGAGCAGCCACCTGGACATTACACTGCCCAAGAGCTGCCTCAACAAATCCCATAGCCCCAGCCTGCCAAAATGTGGATTTGTTTTCCAACCTCTAATTCATTGACTTTAAACTGTGGGATGGGAATATAATGGTATCTCAATGACTTTTCAAAAATATTAGATTGCTAAATATGTGAAAAATACTTTAACATTATAAACTGGTAGTAAATATTAATTACTAGCAACCTCACTATTGAGGAACTACTCTCCCCTGTTGTCAATCACTATTCCTTTTAGAGTTGGGGTAACAGTAAATAAACTATATATGTAGAAATATACATAGATATATGCACACATGTATATATACATCTATGTGTGTGTATATATATGTGTGTGTGTGTATATATATATATACACAAAACTATGAATACACACACAGAGATAAATATGATGAATGGATAGAAGATATATATATATATATATATAATAGAGATAGATAGATACGGTGGATGGATAGATGATAGATGTGATGGATGGATAGATAGATACATGTGATGGACAGATAAGTGATAGAGAGGTAGATAGATAATAGATGTGATGTATGGATAGATGACAGATACATGTGATAGATGGATAGATAGATGATTGACGAGATAGATAGATAGATAGATAGATAGATAGATAGATAGATAGATAGATAGATAGAAGCTATGGATGGATAGATAGAGAGATACATGTGATGGATGCACAGGTGATAGATATTCAGAGATTAAATCTTCTAGAAACGTAGTTATTCAGAAAGACATGGAATTTTTCTGACATTTTGCAGCAGCATTCAGGTCACGCCTCTGACTTCTTTATGAGATTCCTTCTATTTTCTCTACTGGGAATTTCTTAAATCGTGGGCTTATCTGAGCATCCCAAGGCAGTGATTTCCTTTGATTTCTAGCTATGTGAACTAACAAAGAGTGGCTGGTGGGTGTCCTCAGTTTTACTATCTTAATATCTCAATATTGAGTACGGTCATCAGGATGTTATGGAAGCATCCTGGATATCCAGACATAAGGGCATCAATAAGCACATATATTCTTTGGCCATTAAAAATGATGATGTTGGCTGGGTGTGGTGGCTCACACCTGCAATTCCAGCACTTTGGGAGGCCGAGGCAGGAGAATCACTGGAGGCAAGAGTTCAAGACCAGTCTGAACAACATAGAGAGCCTTACCTCTACAAAAATTTAAAAAAGAAATTGCTGGGCACTATGATGCATGCCTGTAATCCTATCTACTCCAGATCTTCCCTCAAGGGAGAATCCCTTGAGCCCAGAAGGTCGAAGCTGCAGTGAGCTGTGATTGCACCACTGCACTCTAGCCTCAGTGACAGAGCAAGACCACATCTCTTAAGAACTGTTTTTCAAAAATGATGATGTAAGTGCATATATGTTGAAATGAAAATAGGTTCAGCCCGAAAGACTGAGGTGAAAGAAAAAGGTATTCGAAGTGGCATTTTAAATCCCATTTTCATAAATAAAAGTCTGTGTACACATTTAAAGGCTTACAGAATGTAGGAAGACTCACCAGTTTGCTGAGTGACTACCCCTGACTCATGAGATTAGAGATTATTTTTGTAGCATTTACTGTTTTGCTTATCTCTACTTTCTAATTTGTATGCAACATACATATATGACATTTATTATAAAAGTGTTTAATGTTTTTGTGTACCTTCACAGGGTTCAGTATACTCCTAGAACCTTTCAATGACCTTGGCATAAAAGGTAGAGGAAGAAGAGAGGGAGGAAGGGTAGAATTGGATGCTGATGACAGGAACTGGAAATATTTACCCTTGGTAACTGGCATCAAGACTCTTTTGCAGAATAATACAAGCAAGAAGGTCATGAGCAAGGCCAGGTATGTAGAATAACCATTATTCTTGACCTGGTAGGGAGTGTAAAATAGATTTATTTAAAATATTGTTTTAACCTAAGCCATAAGAAATCACATTGTATTTCTCATTGATGAGCAATTTTTCACACATATTGCCAGTTATATTAGAGTTCAGCATTATGATAATTGTGTCTAAATAAAAATTCACCAAGCCTTAATGTCCCAAACAGAGTGTTACTAATTGTCTTCTAAAGCAATTTACAGGTGCATGTTCTAGCTTAAGCGAAAAGCTACAATTGCAGAAATAACAACAAGAACCACAAAAAGATTAAGATAGAATAAGAGACCTGGAAAAAAATTCTCTAGATTGGATCCAAATTAAAGTCACGGAAACTGTATAAATAGAAGAAAAATTACAAGAAAAGATTATATAGATGAATTCTTACATTTACACCAGATGTTGCCAATATGATTTATAGTTACTAGAATACACAGTTTATATGTAGTAAAATATTAATTTTATTGTAGAGATTATAAAAACTTCAAATAAATTGTATACAGTTGCCTTTATGCGTCATTTATAGAGTTTTTTGCCTGAGATTTCATACCCTCCCAAAAAAAACCAAACCAAAGAAAACAAAAACAAAAACTAAAGATATAAATGTAGTTTAAAGAACATCTTTGCTTGTGAAATACATGTAGGCATGAAAATGAAGTAGGCATACTCTGAACATCTTCCATGAGATGTTAATGCCTCCTTTTAACTGTTTTCATATTTCTTGGTTTTCAACTGCATCAATATAGGTGCCATAGGAGCTTTCTATTTCCACGTCCAGTGTATTATTTCACAACAAATTCATCTTTGTTTACAGTTTTTATAAATGCATTTTATCATCCTCATAAACTTATCTCTATTATCTTTATAAATTCATCTTCACAAAACATTCCACGCCACTGACACAGAAAGGGGGAAAATAAGGCAGATTTGATTCCAAAGAAATGAGCTAGAAGGGCTGGAAAACTCCAGCATCCAGAAACAATGTGAAAAAGCCAAAGTGGGAATGAGGTTAATGGTGAGGGAAACAGACAGATTTGCAAGGATACTGTAAAAAAAGGGAGGCTGTGATATCACAGTTATGTTGACAATGACATTTTCTTTATCCAATCTTCACCTGATGGACACTTAGGTTGACCATTGTTGCTATTGTGAAGAGTGAGAATGTGCACTTTTGACTAATTGGTTCTGCAGGTAAATATGTGGATGAGAATTATATGAGTAACTTGGTAGTATTACTGTATGATGGGGAATTTCCTTGGAGATTATAGAATATTCTAGAACACACAGTGGCTATACAGTATTTTGAGTCGCTCTGACCTCAGCAATTATAACACAAAAATACATGCTCCTCCACTATCGTGGGGTCTTTAGAGTTTATTAGAAAGTAGATTTGATTTAAATGTTTGCACAGTATGTTGTAAAACTATTAGAGTTTCTTGTCTTGTGACATTCTTTAATTTTACATCTAGCAAAGCATGCTTTGGCAAATAGAGCAAACATAAAGTCCTCATTAACAGTCACTTTATCAAAATGAGGCTTAAAAATTGACAATATTATTAATATCTGAATGTAAAATATTCATTTTGGAAGACTGCCCATATACTGGTGAGCTTTCTGTCTCTCAAATGTGCGTGCGTGTGTGTTGACTTTAGAGAGAGATGCTTTCTGTGAGAAACAGAGGTGATTACCTCTCAAATCTTACCTAATCTGAACAGTGTTCTGCAGAATAAACAACAAATCATTGCTTTAGATAAACATCAAACTGTTGCCTCAGTGTGTTCATTTTGTTTAATTATTTACCCATTACTTATTTGTTTCACATGAGAATAAAAGTTCACTATATCAGAAAGTACACACAAGGAATTGATTCGTTACCGTGTTCATTTAAAATCATTCCAGGCTGGGCGTGTGGCTCATGCCTGTAATCCCAGCAATTTGGGAGGCTGAAGTGGGTAGATTACCTGATGTCAGGAGTTCAAAACCAGCCTGGGCAATATGGTGAAAACTCGTCCCTACTAAAAATACAAAAGTTATCCGGGCGCAGCTCATGCCTGTAATCCTAGCACTTCGGGAGGCTGAGGAGGGCAGATCACCTGAGGTCAGGAGTTCGAGACCTGCCTGGGCAACATGGCAAATACCCATCCCTACTAAAAATACAAAAGTTAGCCGGGCATGGTGGTGTGCACCTCTAATCCCAGCTACTCAGAAGGCTGAGGCACGAGAGTGGCTTGAACCCAGGAGGCAGAGGTTGCAGTGAGGTGAGATCGCCCCATTGCACTCCAGGCTGGCAACGGAGCGAGACTCTGTCTCAGAAAACAAAATAAAATAAAATGAAATAATTTCCATGCTTTCCACGTAGACATATCCATTAGTTTAGGTTTCTTTTATTTAGGTATGTTGAAGAGAAAGTGATACTGATTCATTTGGAATCTGACACTGAGAGTAAAACAAAGTCAGCTTTATAGAGTTGAGGAATTAAATTAGAGTAGGCCTTTTTCATAATTGTAAATCATATCCATGCAGGGTGGTGGCTAGGTTCTGTTGCATCTCCTATTATTTTTTCTCTTTAGGAAAATTTTAGTTAGTATTTTCCTCAGTTCATACTCATCCTAGTAAGCCACCTGCTACACCAGCTGTTCTCAACTGAGACAACCGAGATGAAAAGCCTTCAGAAGTCAGTTAATGCATAATGTTCTTTCCTTCCAAGATCAGTTACTAAATCTTACAGGTTTAGGTTTGATAGAAACTGGCCCATGCAAAATGCTGCTTCCCTTAGGAGGCTATGTATTATTAGAACATTCTATAGCTTCCATGGCTTACACATAATTCAGGAAAACAGTACAGTCCAGAGAATCTTAAATTGGAGGTATAAATGGTTCAATATTACAAAATACTTTTGAGCTATTTTTTGTTTCTAATTGCTGCTCTTTTTTTCCTAACATTTTTGAAATGTTAAGCTTAAGATATACCTCCATCTTAAATCTATAAATTAAATATAGGCCATCAGATGGATGAGAATTTTGGCATAAGTTACCAAATTGAGTCTAATATTTTTGAGATTAACAAATCTGCAAGAATAACTAAGAAAAATATATGAGAAAGAAGTGTATGGATGAAATCCTATTCTCCCAAATACAAATGTGTACTCCTTTGCTACTATCATAGAGACAATGGGTACGTGAAACACAGAAGAAAAATATAGCTTTACAGAACAATATTCAAAAGCTAGAGGCAGATCGTTAAATATGAGGCATTGATCACACATGAGAATATTATCTGAACTCAGTGAGATAATTCCATAAATGGGGTTTAGATATTTGGTAATCTATGGAGTGGGGGTGATGAAGAGGGATTCCCTACCCTCACAAATAAGATCTAAAATGCCTTACAAAATTTAAAACAGTAACAAATTACTAGAAGAAAATAGATGATGTTTTCAAAGAGTTGGAAGTGGAATGTACTTCCAAAGCTTTACACAATACCCAGAAAAATCATGGTATCACGATATCAGATATCAGAACCCACGATATCAGGGACTATATTGATTGATCACATGGAAGTCTAGAAATTATAAATAAACAAACAAAAATATGAAATGGTTTTCTTATCTCCTTGAGTATTGAACACATACAAGGAGCAATGGATTAGTTTCAGTATTTAAAATAATCTTAATAGGAATTTTATTATCATATTTTATCTTAATAGTATTGAAGAAAAATTAATACTATTTAAGACAATCAGGCCAACAAAATAATTTTAAAGCATGAAATAAAGTATCCATATGAAAATAGAAATAACCAAAGAACATATGATAATTGATTAATTATACTATCAGTCCAATAAAAAGGAAATAAATGTAGACATGAAATTTTTTTTAGCTTATCATATTGGTAAAACAAGATGGTTAAAATATAAAATTGTGGTAACTAATTGTGGAAAAGGGCATGCATTTTTCGTTTGGTCTTAAAATAACTAAATTTATTTTGTAAGTTAATTAAAACTACCTGCAACATTTAATATGTTTTATATACATATTATATTTATAGTATCTTTCAATTATTCATACTATTCATTTGCTATATTTGTGGCATCTTTCATCATATGCTATACTGGATCCCAGAAATGTGTTTCTATATTGTCAAACATATGAAACATTTTTGTTGATGACCCTTGAGTCTTGTGTCAGGCTTAAAAAAGGTTGTTTTTTCATTTGTTTGTTTTTTGTTTTGGTAGAGAGAGGGGTCTCATTATGTTGCCCAGACAGGTCTCAAATTCCTAGGCTCAAGCAATCCTTCTGCCTTGGCCTCCCAAAATCATAGGCATGAACCATGGTGCCCAGCCTAGCAATAAAAAACTTTTAACATGGACACCCTACTGCTAATGTGAGAAATAGAAATACAAAGCCACTGCATCATTTACCTATCTTACAGATAGATACAGTCCTGTGCATTAAATGGAATCATCACTTAGGTAAATATTAGAAACCTCATTTATCTTAGAATAAATGATCAATATTGATCAATGGATGAAAATCTTAATTTCTCCTAGAAAGGGGGGAGTTACAAAATAAATCATGTGTGTCTCAGACCCTAAAACTGGTGTTTTAAACCATGAGAGTGGTTATAACATAAACCAAGGATTGAGACCTCATGTACATTGTTATATGTTGTTTATCAAAAATTCAGAGTTAGGGGCTGTGTGTGGTGGCTCACTCCTATAATCCCAGCACTTTGGGAAGTTGAGGTGAGAGAATCACTTGAGCCCAGGAGTTTGAGACCAGCCTGAACAGCATAGTAGTCTCACCTCTACCAAAAAGATAAAATAAAATATTAGCCAGGTATGGTGGCCCGTGTCTTTGGTCCCAGCTACTCAGGAGGTTGAGGTGGGAGGATTGCCCAAGCCTGGGAGGTCGAGGCTGCAGTGAGCCATGATCATGCCACTGTACTCCAGCCTGGATGACAGAGTGAGAACCTCCCTCAACTTTTAAAAAAGACAAAACAACAATAGCAAAATAGCAACAACAGCAATAACTCAGAGTTAGTTCTGAAGGTACGCAATGTATTTAGTTTTCAAAATCATTGAGTCTCAATAAGGGATATTCATCTGTATTTCCCCAGAAGCACAATTCCGTATTTTCTGTTGTGTGTGTAGGTTTGCATATTTAGATGCTTGCTGGAGTCAGGCTATTCTAAAATATAACTTAGACTTATCTGTAGAGGAGTACATTGCCTATGAATTTGGCTTCTGAATCATCTCACTCATTAATCATGTTTTGTAATTGTGACATCAGATTATTTGTGGCACCTTATGAGAAACAGCCTTCAAGAAGCCAGTTTGTTTGTGGTAGCTTGCTGTTTAAATTATTCCTCTTTGAATTCCAAGGGCTTTCATGAAAACTGATAATACGCTTCTTTTCCACTCAATATAAGAAATATTCATGCTTATTTTGTGTCAAGGGTTGGTTTTTATCTTCAAACACATGTGGAGACATATGAGTGACAGACATGTAACCCCAGTTTAGCAACATCTATGACATGACATCATGTATTGCTTATGACTTTTGATCAGACATTCTGTCTTTCATAAGATTTCCACTTTTTGTTCTATTGCACATTCCTAAGATATATATTCCTTTATCAAAGAGTTTATAGTACACTATTTTTTTCCTATGTTTATGAATGCCCAATAAAACAACTTCTTGAAGAAGAGTGTGTACATGGGTTTATGTATGTGTGTGTGTCTTCTATTTGTCCTTCAAGTGCAGAACAATGGTTCCCCTTGACTGTAAACCTGGATCTCATTCTTTCCTGGTATGTAAAGATGGCAGGTGGAGTATCCTCTCCCTGCTACCCTCTCCCAGCCATTCTCGTGTTAGTGAAAGAATGGTTGAGACCATGCCTGCATCATATAATTGCAACCCCATGTCTACAACTGGTTTCTGTAGGAAGCTCTATTATAATTAAGTTAGCTAGAAAGACTATCTTTAGAAATCTCTAGCTAAAGTAGAGATCTAGTTGGAATTACTCTGCATCAGGAAGCAAAATGCTCTTGAGACATATACACCCAAGCATTCCATTGTCCAGATAGAACAGAGGATTTAGGATATGTCCTGATAGCCATTGGTCCTAACTGGCCTGTCGATTATCTCCTAAGTACAGAAGATGGGGAAAACAGCAGTTTTTTAATGATAGCAAAAATATTTTGAAACCAGTATACCACACTGGGAGACAGCCTGGGGAAAGTGTCCTTCCCCTTTTCCTTGGAGGATGTCTAGAGAAAGAGAAGAAAGAGCAAGGGTAGCCATGAATCATCTCAGCTTCACCACTGGCTTTTCTGCCACAGAGCCAACTTAGTGGAAAATGCCTTGCTGTCATGCATTCAAGAAAGCGATGGTGCCATACAACAGGTAACAGCAGGAGCAAAACCAAGCATCTTTCCCAGGCTTTGCTGTTTCCTCCGCTGGTATCACAAAGCTGGAGGGAGATTGCAGGGAATGTCACACTCTCCAAGGTAACTCTGAGAGCTGCTTTGAGGAGCACAAGAAAATCATCCCAGTACTGAAATACTAGGTCTTCTAGAAACAGAATGTAACACAAGGCTTGTTATGCAGGTGATATACTGAGGAGGTGCTCTCAGGAGAAACTCAGATGGGGTTATTGGACAAAAGAAGGGAAAAGGAGAGATCAGGGAGTCTTAGCCTGATCCCGTAGGGAGCTCAGGAATGTGGATACTGACAAGGAGTTTGTTTTGCTTGTGGCAAGGGGTCTAACTTCTTATTAAATTACATCAGGTAGTCCTTGAACACGCCCCAAGGGAGAACATAATCTTCTAAGCATATGTGAGCCTCCAGCAATCCCCTAAGGAAAGCAAGGGAAAATAACTAGAAGCCAACCCATAGCAGTGGCTGGATAGGTTATACCACCATAGAGATGATCTGTTTGCACCTATTTGCCATAAGAAAACAGTTAGCAAAGAGGCTGGAACGTACCATAGCAGTTGGGAACCTTGAAATACAAGCCACACATGACATTTGGAACCCAGCTGAACAAAGAATGACAAGAGGATATAGTTATCCTTGCTCATGTACATTATTTGACTATCGACTCCTCTCAAGTTGATGAAATGTCTCACTTCCTGATTCCCAACTTTTCCACCAATCTGAATATGCACAGGCAAGACCTGAGCAGGCAGGTGAAGCAATACATGCTTGAATTAGGAAGCATTCATGTACAACTGGATTTGCTTTTGAAAAATATATTTTTCTAGAACTTTGCATTTTGCAGCATACAACAAGAGCAGGATTTAATAGGCTCCAAGAAGCATTGTTTAATATTCCTCCTAGGTTGCATGTCTTATTAAAGCTCTGTGCATCCGGCTGATATGGATTAGCAGACACACTCTTTGGAAAATAATTACTTTGTGCCTTTGGGTGTGGGCATTAATTTCTTAGTCTTGGAATCTGTTCCTTTCGACATTTCAAATTGCATTGTGCTTTCTAACTAGAAAATGTATTTACTTTCTGATCTGAATTTATCTTTGGGGAGCTGGGGAGAAGAATAAAATTTTAAAAAGGTGGTAACTCATTGTGTAACTAAAACGATTTGGTTTGAAAAATCACAAAACACTGAAAAAGATTCCTTGAAAACAAAGGTCTTGATGCATTATTAGAGAGTGCAAGTGCTTCCCAACATTGAGAGCTAACGTTAGTTTCTTCTGAATCAATTAACACATCACCCCCACATGCTGCCTTCAGAATTGATAACGCTGATCTAATTTATGCTACCACCATTGTTTCGCCACATTTCAGAGATGACCCAACAGTAACCAATGGCCTTCTAAGGAGAAATTAGAAATATATCAAATGAGGTAATAAAGTAGATATTTTTAAGAAAATTTAAAAGCTGTAGGATATGGTGTGTTATCAGTATAATAAATCTTTTGTACAAAATTGTCTAGAAGTTTTTGAGGAGAAAACAGATATAAGAGGAATTACACTCATGATAGATAGACAATAGGTAGATAAATGATAGATAGATGATTGATAGATGGATGAGACAGACAAATAGATGAACAGATATATGGATAGATAGATAGATGAATATATATTTGAGATAGATATATAGATAGATGATAGGTAGATTGATGGATGGATACATAGATGGGTAGATAGATGGTAGATAGATGATAGATGACAAATAGGATAATAGATACTCAGATGGTAGATACTCAGGATAATAGATACTCAAATAGGATAATAGATACATATATCTATATGTAGATATAGATACACATACTTATGTGTATATAAATATGTATACATAGATATCAATATACATCTATATCTACTACATTGTATATTATGTATATGTACACATATAAATGTAGATATATAGTATACACATGTAGATATAGTGTACACATTTAGTAGACATAGTATACACATTCAATAGGTGTATATATATATTTAGTAAATAGACTATGTAGTATAGATATGTAGATAGAAAATAGCATGAAATGGTGACTCTATAGCCACCTCCCCATCCCAAGAGATTAACCACTATTAAAATTTTCTGTTTTCCCATTTGGGCACTCAAATACATATATGTATGCACAGATGCATATATGCATATTCATGTATATTTTATATAAGTGAGACATAGAATAAAACTTCTCCATATTTATATTTATATGTAGTTATATCTATATCTACATATACATATACAGTCATGTATTGCATAAGGATGATGTTTCAGTCAAGAATGGACCACATGTATAATGGTAGTCCCATAAGACAATGTTGGAGCTGAAAAATGTCTATCACCTAATATTTGCAGTGCTACACTTTTTATTGCTATTTTAGAGTGTACTCCTTTACTTATTAAAAAAAATTAAGTGTAAAATAGCCTCAGGAAGGTCCTTCTGGAGTTATTCCCAAAGATAGCAATGTTACCCTTGGAGATGGGGACCCCAGTACTAGAAAAGTTTCCTCTGTCATGGAGCCAGTGAAAGCATCCATGAGACAAAAGACTATGCATTAGGTACTTCTCCCTTTATTTTCATTGCAAGTTTATAAGGAATTTTAAAATTACTGATTTGGTTTCCCAGATACCTTCAGAATGGCTTAACACTTATGACAGATGAGAAGCATTTTCCCAACAAACAGACATTTGGCAATATGAGTGGAAGTTCTGTCTCCTCTAGGTTTGGCTAACACCTTGCTGAGCATTACAAGATGGATTTGTTCAACATTCCTTTGCATGTGTGGGAAATGCATCCCTTTTTTAGATGCTGTTCCTCACCCACTCCCCTCCCTAGATTTAGTCTGTTTCTGTGGCATACAATTGAACCATGTCCAGCCGATATGGATTTGGATGCCAGTTCCTATGCACCCACCAGACTGAGCGGCTTCCTTCTTTTCAGCTCAACTGACAACGTTTTACATGCAATGGTGGCAGCATTGGAAACTAATGTCTAGTATTTGGCATTATCTCCAAGCTATTTGGAAATGCATAACACATTTTTACTAAGGCATTAGACAAGTCATCATTTAATCCATGCAGTTTGAATTACAAATTCAAGTTCCAAATAAGATAGAAGATAAATACAGTGGAATGTCAAGTGACTCCATGCCCACCTCCCCCTACCCAGAGGTAACAACTATGAAAATCTTGTGTATGTTTTCCGATTTGTGCACTCAAATACATATATGTATGTGTACACGTATTCACACACACACACAAACACACACAGTGATATATATTTTATATGAGTGGGACAGAGGATAAAAATTCTCTGCATTTTATACACCTTGCCAAATTTTCCCCAGGTGAATGCATTTGCTTTTTCCAACAATTGAATGTGATATGGTTTGGCTCTGTGTCCTCCACCCAAATCTCACCTTGAATTGTAATAATCCCCACATATCTATGGAGGGACCTGGTGGGAGATAAATGAATCATGGAGGTGGGTTTTCCCCTTGCTGTTCCCGTGGTAATGAGTAAGTCTCACAAGATCAGATGGTTTTATAAAAGGGAGTTCCTGTGCACATGCCCTCTTGCCTGCTGCCATGTAAGATGTGCCTTTGCTTCTCATTCACCTTTCACCATGATTATGAGACCTCTGCAGCCATGTGGAACTCTGAGTCCATTAAACCTCTTTCCTTAATAAATTTACCCAATCTTGGGTGTGTCTTTATCAGCAGTGTGAGAAGAGATTAATACAGAATCATACTTCATAACATGTGCTGGATTAAAGTTGGGCCTGAACTCTTTGTTGCTTTTCTAATTTTGTTGTAGTTTTCTCCCCATCTGCTTGAGTCTAGGATACCCTATAATTTGCATCCACCCATAGTATTAACCCATTGACCCATACTGAGAACCTTACAGGTTGTAAAACCTGCCTTAGGCCTCCTCGCCTCTGCAGTTGCCTTCTTGTTGTTGAACTAAGGAACAAAGAGTGCTTACTAGCCTGCTGGAAATGACATACGGTGAGAGAGAGAGAGAGAGATTGAGAGAGACAGACAGCAAGAGAGAGAGAGAGTTTGCTGAAAAATGTCTATGTCTGTCATTTCAGCTGTAGGGAAAGGCATATGCATGAAGCTCTCCTAGATTCCTGGGCCTTGATTATGGCCTTTGTAAGAGACACAGTGCTCCCAGACATTATCATTTCTGAGATTAGCATGTACGTGGGAGTGAATGGCACAATCCAAGAGATTTCAAATCATTTTCTTAGTGATTAAGAAGTTTAATTTCATGTGTCAACTTGACTGAACTACAGAATGCCCAGATACTTGGTTACATGTTATTTCTGCGTGTGTCTGTAAAGCTGTTTCCAGAAGGAATTGGTATTTGGATTGGTAGACTGAGTAAGGTGGATGGTCCTTTTCAATGTGAGTGAGCACCATCCAATCTGTCGAGGGCATCAACAAAAAGATGTGGGAAGGCTGAATTAGCTCTGCCTGACTGCTGGACCTGGAACATCCATCTTCTCCTGTCATCCGTGCTTCTGGTTCTCAGGCCTTCAGACCTGGCCTGGAGTCTTCAGTATTGGCTCTCCAGCTCTTGGGCCTTTGGGCTACCCCACCAGCAGTCCTGCATCTCCAGCTTGTAGATCTCAGACTGTGGGACTTCTCAGCCTCCATAATCTAGTAAACATAACCTAGTAAATCTCTTAATATATATTCTATTGGTTCTATTTCTCTGGAGAACACTGACACTATTTTATATCTATTTATCCATCCATCCATCTATCTTATTTGTCTGTCTATCCTATTTATCCATCTAATCATTTTATCCAATTACATTTGCAAAGGTCCTGTTTACAAATGACACTGCATTCCAGATTCCAGGAGCAAATGAATTTGGGGGAACATTATACAACAACCCATAACACCCCTGAACTGTTTGCTGTGTAGAGAGGAAAACAACAACACAGTCTCATTAATTCTTCAAGCCACTCACTCTCAGGTTTTGTTATGTGTAGTCCAAACTACCCCTGATACATAGCTTATTGGGTTTTTTTTACAGATTTATTCAATCTTTCTACCAAATCTTCCTATCAATGTATCTATCTACTTATCCATCCATCTATCCATTCATCTATTCCATCTGTCTATCCATATATCTAATATATCTATCAGCTATCCATCTATTGAATCTATGTGTATCTGTCTATCTGTCATCTATCTATCTATCTATCTATCTATCATCTATCTATCTATCTAATCACCTCGGGAGTTATTCCTAAACAACACAATTGTTTTGCACTTTACATAAGTGACATCATGAGGTATGAAATATTATGCAACTTGCTTCTTTTATTCAACATCAAGTTCTGAGAGTCTCCTGCATATGTAGGTGGTGTTCATTTATTTTCAAATTTGAGTAGTTTTCCATTGAATGAACATACCACAGCTCACTGGCTCATTGCTGTATTTTAATACTCATTTTTATTTTTGGTGTTTCCAACATTTTGCTATTGTTTATCATGCATCAATTCTTGTTCCTGTCTTCTTGGACACCTGGGCAAATATACATATATATATATATACACACACACACACATATATATATACACATATACATTATGTATAAATATATGTATATATAATGTATATGATATGTGATAGAGTCCAGATGTTTGATTTATACATTTCATATGTACATGTGTATATATACATGCATATATAGGTAATACATATATCCATCCATCCGTATATATACAGTATAACTTTGGAAAACATGGGATTGAACTGCATGGGTTCACTTATATGTGGATTTTCTTTCACCTCTGTGACTCCTGACACAGCATGACCAACCACTTCTCTTCTTCCTCCTCTTCCTCCTCAGCTTGCTCAATGAGAAGACAATAAGGATGAAGGCTATGATGATCCACTTCCACTTAATAAATAGTAGATATATTTTCCTTTCCTTGTGATTTTCTTAATAACATTTTCCTTTCTCTAGCTATCTTTATGGTAAGAATACAGTATATCATACATACAACAGACAAAACATGTGTTAATCAAGTGTGCATGTCATCAGTAAGACTTCCAGTTAACAGTAGGCTATTAGCAATTAAGTTTTGAGGGAATCAAAAGTTATGCATGAACTTTTGCCTGTGCAGGGTGGTCAGGGCCCCTAACCTGCAAGTTGTTCAAAGATCAACTATATGTATGTATATATATATATATATATATATATACACACACACACACATACATATATATATGCATATGTATACATTCTAACAAAGGTTATATCCTAGACTGAATATATTTCCTTTTTCCAACTTTTTTTTTTCTGAATAAAAATTGCATTATTTATGGTGCATGATTTTTAGCTTTCTGGCATCCCTAATTTCTCTGTAGAAATATAAATATGCTGCCCAAAGTTTCTCATATATGATGAATAGATCAGTTTTATTTTATTTTATTTTTTAAAAATTCTATTTATTCATTTTTTGGAGACAAAGTCTCATTCTGTTGCCCAAGCTGGAGTGCAGTGGCATGATCTTGGCTCACTGCAGCCTTTACCTCCCAGGTTCAAGCAATTATTGTGCCTTAGCCTTCTGATTAGCTTGGATTACAGGTGTACACCACCACACCCAGCTAATTATTTTATTTTTAGTAGAGACGGGGTTTCACCATGTTGGCTAGGCTGGTCTTGAACTCCTGACATCAAGTGATCTGCCCACCTCAGCCTCCCAAAGTGCTGGAATTACAGGCATCAGCCACCACACCCAGCCTATTTTATATTTTTAAGCTAAATTTTCTAGCAGTTGTTCTCAAGCTTTTTAATCTCATATACTCTTATTTCTTTTTTCAAGTTCCAGGGTACATGTGCAGGATGTGCAGATTTGTTACACAGGTAAACCTGTGCCATGGTGATTTGGTGCACAGATCAATCCATCACCCAGGTATTAAGCCCAGCATTTATTAGCTATTCTTCCTGGTGCTCTCCCTCCTCCTACCCTCTGACAGGCCCCAGTGTGTGTCGTTCCTCCACATGTGTCCATGTGTTCTCAGCGTTTAGCTCCCACTTATAAGTGAGAACATTCGGTGTTTATTTGGTGATCTGTTCCTGAATTCATTTGCTGAGGAAAATGGCTGCCAGCTGCATCCACGTCCCTGCAAAAAACATGACCTCATTCCTTTTAATGACTGTTTTAATTAAACAAATTTTTTTATAGGTTGGTTACATCTGTAAGCATATACTTAAAATTCTTAGAATTAAGAATTTTAAAGATATTCTTTATATATTTGGTTTAAATGACAAAAACAAACCCAATATCTGTTACAACAATGGCATAATTTTTGTAAGTAGCTATGTTTTCCACCCAGAAAGGAAAAACAGTGGCATTATTTTACATTCTTGTAGATGTCTTTAATATCTAGCTTACTGAAACAGAGCTTAGATCTCATATCTACTTCTGGATTCAGTTTGTTTTGAGATCTCAAGCTATGTAACTTGGGCAAAACATAATAGTAAACTCTCAAAAACAAAGGAAATAGCTAATTAAGTCCTGTTATTATTAAGAATATAGTTCTTATTTCATGGACTTCCAAATGTTTCCAGACTAGACTTAAAGAAATGCTGATCTAAAAGTGTCCTTTCTTATCTCTTTTCCATGTTAGATGGAGGACCTTCTAGCATTTTGGTTAATCCTCAACTGCTCCTGATATTTGAAACAGAGGCACTAAAACTGACTCGGAGGTATGTGCAATTGAATAGGTTTTGTCAGCTCAAGGGTCTCACACTTAAATTGGCAACCTATGATTTAAATGGAGACATGTAAACATCAGTATCTGTCTCTTTTTTCTTGACCTCTCAGTTTTCCTAGAGAGAACTTTTTTCCACCCTGCTGTTAGCATTTTTAGAATCCAGTGTGGGAAGTTGCATAAGTTTCTCAACATTCTGTGTGTAGACTTTTACTTACATTCCATATTCTGTGTAACTCTACCCCTGCCCACGAGCTGTCACTGACATCTAGAAGAATGCCCCCTCTGCCCTCGAGAGATAATCTCTGTGGATCAAGTCCCAGGTCGAGTAAGGAGCAATCTTCCAAAAAGTCCTGCTTTTGAGGATGGAGTGGGGAGCATGAAGAGGAGTGAGTTAAAAGGTGCAAACACATACAGTAAAATAAAAGGAATAAATTCAGTGTTTGATAGCAGAGTAAGGTGACTTTACTTAAAAATGTATTGTACTTGGGTAATAGACACCTGGAATACTACATATTATATACATGTAACAAATTTTCTGATGTTCCTCATACACTTGCACAAATTTTTCAAAAAGCAGAGAGAGAGAGAGAGAGACTCGCTTTTAACCATATCTGAGACTCTGCTTTCAGAAACCTTTGTTTGGGCCAAGGGTTGGCCTAGTTCCTAGTTTATTCCCTTGACCCTGAGTAGTTCCAAGTTTCTCTGATGAGAATAAATTGAGATTCACCCATCTGCTTTCCAGTTTGCAATATTCCATTGAAGTATGTTGTTGTCTGCTCTCTTTTTTAATTCCTGTGAATTATTCCCTCTTATTTAGACTTTTATTTTGTCCTTTTAATGAGTTTACGGGGAAAAAAAACAGCATTTTCAATTCTCTCTGTTGAGCTAGGTGTCTGAAAAAAACACTCATTACGTTGAGTCTCTTTGTTATGCTTCAAGGTGGTCTGGACATGAGCTACAACGGCGTATTTGCCAGCAAATACTTGCAAAATGAATCAATTTGCACATTACTTCACTCCGTGAGTATGCATTAGCCATTCACTTTGTGATACCCAACTTAACTTAATTCCCTTCTCTTTTCTGGGGATGTCCACCCCTCATCCTTAGTGAACAAAAAGCAGAGTTGGAAATAAGAATGATTGAGTGGAGTCAGTGAGAACAATGGCAGTGGAGGAGCAAAGGAGAAGGATGTTTGAAGCTAAAAAGATGTTGGACATGGAATTCAAATAACCTGTCAATGAGTGTATTATATGCTTTGTATCTATATCTATATCTAATCAGTATATACACACTATTCTAAAGATCATATCCTGTACTAAATGTATTTCCTTTTTTCATATTTTTTTTCCTCCAGAGTAAAAACTGCATCATTTATGGTTTACAATTTTTTTAGCTTTCTGTCATCCCTAATTTCTCTGCAGAAACATAAATATCCTGCCAAAATCTTCAGATATATGATGAATATATCTGTTTTATTTCACATTTTAAACTAAATTCTAGAACAGTTGTTTTCAAACTTTTCAATCCTGTTCATATATACATACATATGTATTGCATATATGCACACATATGTGCACACATAAGCATGTATGTATACACATATGTGTGCATATATGCATGCATATCCACACTGCCTGGAGATATTTGCCTCAATATGTATATGTGTGTATATGTATATATACACATGTGTGTATGTATATATGTATACATATATGTATATTAAACTTTAAAATCATATGTATATATGTACACATATACATACACATCATATATACATGTATGCATATATAAATATGATGTATATGTATTGTGTGTGTGTGTGTATATATATATATGTATATATGAAAAGAAAGAGAGAGAGAACAAGAGAGAAATTGTATGAATTACCGACTAGGAGAGTGTCCCTAGGATATTTGCTTACTTGTAAAAAGTTGTCTCACAAAGATGAAATTGAAAGATTGAAGGAGAATCACTGGAGAAGGAAGAGCAGGAAGAATTAAAGCCCAAGGGTCCGAAGATTTGGACAAAAGTGGGAGCAGGCTGAAGAGAAAGGGTTCAATGCCAGGTAAATGCAGACTCGTTCCATCAGACCTGGTTCAGCATCACCTCTTCGCAGCCACACACCTGGTTCAGTGTCACCTTCTTTCTGCAGCCACACAGATACTATATATTGCTTTGTTCCCTTGCACCCTGGCTACTACATCCTCACCAGGAGCAGAGCTTTTGTAAAGTTGGTTATTATTTTTGTGCCCACCAATGGGTCTCAGACAGAACCATAAACATTTTGAGCTTCCCTCAAACTGTTGAGATATCTTAAACATATCCTACTATTTAAACTTGTCATTTATATGAAGCCAATCTATACTGATAATTAAAATTGTTTAACCAGACAGACAAAAATGGATATTTTGCATATGTAAGAAAACCATGTTTTTCTGTACAGTAGGTTAGCATTGCAATAATAGCACATGTTTTTTTTTTTTTTAAAAACTCATTGTGCCTACCTCATTCTATACTAGTATGACATTTCAAATATTTACCTACCTGTCTTACCCAAATATTTGAAGAGTTGACATAGCCAGTATCATTCAGAGAAGGAAGAAGTTACAGAGAATACATATAATTTGAATTTTGACTTTGAAAATAGAATATGTATCAACCGCAGTAGTCTTTCAAAGTATCTCCCATAAAGAAACATTGCAATTCCATGAAAATTTGAAGATGCTTGTCTGGACATACACATGCATTATGTTTGTTTTATTATGCAATGCGGATGTCATACACACACTGAAAAATAAGATTCTTATTATCAAACTATCTTTATTAAACTGTAACTATAGAAACAGATCCTGTAATAAATAGCTTTGTAAAAGTAATACATGGGCAAATACACTGTACCATCTTAAAGTGTAAACCATATTTTAAAGTAGATTTGGATTGCCTAGAATGTGGACTTGGTAGAAAAAAAGAGAAAACAAAAAAACCCACATCATCAAGACCCTTGAACTAATGTCTGCCATCTTCACACTGCCTGGAGGTACGTACTTGCCTCAATCAAAGATTTGTTTGCTTTGCTCCATCTCCAAACTCATTTCATGGTTTAGGATAGATCCTTAAGCTCCGATTAAAAAAGGAGGTGTTCAGTGAAAAGAGCAGAACTTTGCTCCAAGGAAGATTTCTGGAAATCTCGCTGACAATTCATGCTTACTTCAGTTGGCCAGATGTGGTCACAGAGGCACACTCAACCCCAAGAGTGATTGGAAAATATAGTCTGTTCTCCCGGCCAGAGCTGGACAAAGACGGTGGGACATTAACTGAAAAGGAAAATAGGCACAGATGTCAGGGAAAACCTGGGGGATTTATTTCTTGTCATTTATAAACAGAAAACCACAAGATGCCACATAGACTATAAACGTGAACACACATATGTAGATTATAAGCATACGTATAGATTTAGATTCTCTCAAATACACATAGATTATAAACATAAACATCTGTCCCTCTTTCCCTGTAAGAAAACAGTATTTGTTTTTTAATTTAAATTTAAGTTTAGAGGTACAAGTGTGGGTTTGTTATGTAGATAAACTTGCGTCATGAAGGTTTGTGGTACAGATTATTTCATCATCCAGGTATTAAGCCTAGTATCCATTAGTAATTTTTCCTAATCCTCTCCCTTCTTCCACCCTCCACCCTAGGACAGCCCCACTGTCTGCTGTTTCCCTCTATGTGGCCATGTGTTCTCATCATTTAGTTCCCACTTATAAGTGAGAACATGTGGTATTTGGTTTTCTGTTCCTGTGTTAGTTTGCTAAGGGAAATGGCCTCCTACTTCATCCATGTTTCTGCAGATAACAGATCCTGTTCTTTTTTATGGTTGCATAGTATTCCAGGGTGGATCCACATTTTCTTTACCCAGTCTACCATTGATGAGTGTATATGTTGATTCCGTGTCTTTGCTATTGTAAATATATGTGAACATATATGTGCATGTGTCTTTATAATAGAACAATTTCTATCCATTTGTATATATATATGATATACATATATATATATATATGTATGTATACACATCTATATATATATATATTTCTCCAGTAATGGTATTGCTAGGTTAAGGGTAGTCCTTTTTTTGTTTTTTTTTTTTTTGAGGAATTATCACACTATCTTCCACAGTGGTTGAAATAAGTGTTTCTTTTTTTTTCTTTTTTTTTTTTTTAGCTGGAGTCTCACTGTCACCCAGGCTGAAGTGCAGTGGCACTATCTCAGGTAACTGCAACCTTCATCTCCCAGGTTCAAGCAATTCTCCTGCCTCAGCCTCCCAAGTAGCTGGGATTACAGGCACATGCCACCATACCCAGCTATTTTTTTGTATTCTTAGTAGAGGCGGGGTTTCACCATGTTGGCTAGGCTGGTCACAAACTCCTGATCTCTGGTGATTTGCCCGCCTCAGCATCCCAAAGTGCTGGGATTACAGGCTTGAGCCACTGAACCCGGCCAAGTGTTTCTTTTTAAAAAAACAAGAAACAAAGAACAACAACAAAAAAGAGTAATGTTTTTCACCTCTTAATAGTAGTTGTATCTCAACATACTGATTTTATCCACTTTTGTCATAAGAATTGAGGTCAGAAAAGGTATCCATGAAGGGCAATGTGTTTTTTGTTCCTATGTTTGTTTTTTGGACATGAAGATACTCATTAAAGTTCACATCTAACATAACTGTAAAAACATTAACTGAAACATAATCTTTGAATTATCACCAAAACTTTTGCTAGGAGTAGGTTACTTATGAACTTCAGATGTCTCAACTGCATTACTTCTCAGTTACTCGATTTCTGTGTTTTCTGTATATAGATGAATTAATTTTTCAGTTCGCCGCATGGGGCCATGGAGCCATGGGGCCACTGGAAATTCTTGGTACTAAGGGGAAGTCCTGGATTGAGAAGATCTGAAAGCAGAACCATACAGGATAGATTGAGGTGTGGAGGTCAAATGGAAAGTAGCTAGACAATTGAAGAGATTACAGATTTATGAACTCAAGAAGAGGCAGGAATGATGGAGGAAGATGATTGAGAGTGTATAATGCCATATCCTGGAAATTTCTGACAGAAAAAAATTTAAGGCTCCAAGTCCAAGACAGTAAAAAGACTTGTTACTTTCTGCCTGTAGCTGTATGAAATACCAAAACTAGTTTCAAAAGTGACACTCTCTTTCAATCAACATTGGGTCAGGACCAATGCTTCAGAAAGCCACTTAAGTCATGAAGCTCTGCACTTTCCAAAGAAAACCCATTAGCAACCAGGTCACACCGGAAACTGGGTTTCTTCATTAGGACAAAGCACCCCATAAAATTCCATTTTCTTTGTGTGTGGTGGCATGCCCCTGTAGTCCCAGCTGAAGTGGGAAGATCGTTTGAGTCTGGGAGTTTCAGGCCAGTGTGGGAAATATAGCAGGATATTGTCTCTTAAAAAAAAAATAAGAAAATCAATTTTCAAAGTTAACCAGGACTGCCCCAGCTTTCCGGTACCCAAGTATAAGATAATAGCAGTGGCTGGCTTGCTTCAGAGACATTGTAACCTATAATCAGAGCTCCTTCTGGCTTAACAAGCAATAAACTGAGCTTTTTTCTTTCCTCAGAGACTGGGTGGTAGCATGTTTCTACAAACTACATTTGGTTTGCTAACAAGTTCTAGAAAATAAGCTCTTCTAAATGACTTCACATTCGAAGGTAGGCAGTGTTTACATTCTCATTTCGTATGTGCATCTATCTTGCTGCTTACCTGCCTGCCTTCTCATTTTATGCAGACAACAAGACTAATAAACACATTTTAAAGCAATTGCTAAGCTATGTGTATTTCAGCCCCTTGTGCTGGCTTTTAAATATCTTACAAAACCAAGATGAAAATACCAACAAATCTAAGATTTCCAAATGGTGGTTTGTCCATGAAAAAACTGTTTAGGTATTTGTTTCTCTTCACATGGGTAGATCTAAAGATATTTCCTTGCTTTCTCATTGATAGCTTTAGTGTCATTTTACCTGTTAGAGACTGAGGTGGAGTAGAAGTGATCAGAGGTGCTGTGGGACAAGAAAGTTGAACATTAGAGCGGCAGGTAATTCTTCTCATTTTTTATTACATAATCCAGAATGTTTCCCATTTCAGTGTGTAGTTTTCTGATGGCATCAGGGTTAACTGTGATTCTTTTTATTGTAACACTTGTAATTCACTCTATACAACCCAGTTTCCTGTTCTGATATCCCTGAGACATACAGTATTTATTTCAAAACACTTGAATTAAAATTTTCTATGTAGAATTTTAAAGATACTTGAAATATAGATTTTGTTTTGTTTTGCTTTATTTGGTAAGTAAGGTTCTACTGAGTGAATATTGGTTTTAGTGTTCATAAGGAATATTTTTGCTATATTCTTTACAGTTTTAATAACAACTTACACCACATTGAATATATTTCAAACTCCTCTCAAAATGAAGAAAAACACATCTCCCAATTCTGCTTTTGGAGATTACATTGTGTTATACATTTCTCATACATGTGTCTATCCCTAAATGATGTTCTATACGTTTATTACAATGTATATGTATGCATATGTACATATGACATATGTACATTATATACATATGTGTGCTATATGTGTGCATTACTTTTAATGGCAAATCTGCAATTGCTTTTGTACCAACCATATATATATATATATATTTCTTTCACTACCCCCTCTTTTTGTGATGGAAATAATGAATGCTCTTTGAGGTACAACTGGGACCCCAATACAGCCAACACTAGTTATATATGATATAGGTGTCCAATCTATCTTATCTACATATCAATCCACATATCTTTGCATATGTATATAAATATTGTATATGTGTATGTGTGCAGTTTAGAAATTTTTCATTTCCCTTTTCCTTCCTTCCCTCCCTTCCTTCCTTCTTTCCTTCCTTCCCTCCTTCCTTCCTTCTTTCCTTCCTTCCTTCCTTTCTTCCTTCCTTCCTCCCTCCCTTCCTTCCCTCCTCCTTTTTTCCCTTCCCTCCTCCCTTTCTTCCTTCCCTCTCTCCTTGCTTCCTTCCCTCTCTCCTTGCTTCCTTCCTTTTTTCCTCCCCTCCTTCCTGTCTTTCTTCCCTCCTTCCCTTCCTTTCTTTTATTTGTCCTTTGTCTCTCTCTATACTCATATCATACACATATATGTGTTTGTATGCAGTTTAGAAGTTCGTTCTTTCTTTCTCTTTCCCTCCCCCTCTTCTTTTCTTTTCTTTTCTTTTCTCTTTCTTTTCTTTTCTTTTCTTTTCTTTTCTTTTCTTTTCTTCTTTCTTTCTTTCTTTCTTTCTTTCTTTCTTTCTTTCTTTCTTTCTTTCTTTCTTCTTTCTTTCTTTCCTTTTTTTGACGTAGTCTCACTGTCACCCAGGCTGGAGTGCAGTGGCAGAATCTTGGCTGACTGCAACCTCCACCTCCCGGGTTCAAGCGATTCTCTGGCTTCAGTCTCCAGAGTAGCTGGGATTACAGGTGCGTGTCACTACGCCCAGCTAAGTTTTATTTTTTTGTATTTTTTTAGTAGAGATGGGGCTTCACCATGTTGGTCAGGATTGTCTTGATCTCTTGACCTCGTGATCCGCCCACCTTGGCCTCCCAAAGTGCTGGGATTATAGGTGTGAGCCACCATGCCCGGCCTCTTTTTTTCTTTCTCTCTCTTTATGTGTCTGTATGCATATGCACATATATTCATAAATCTAACCAATTTAGAAATAAGATTTGGCTTTCTTTTAAATACAACACAAGGACATTAATACACTAGACCATGAGTATCTAAGGAGATGCATGTCCTTTTTTTTTTTTTTTTTTTGACAGGTTTAGAGGACATTGTCTTTCAAGTTTTGATTTGATTTGATAGTTTTTGGCAGGTTGTTACCTTGTCATGTTGCATTACCTGCAAAATCAAGTCCAAACTATTTGAGAAGACATACAAGCTCAGTGAGATGTAATGTTTAATACAAATATTTATGTCTATGGAGCCCTGGAAGGCAGTTAAGTGGCCTTTGCAACACACCTGTCAGTATGCAATGACAGCCTCATAATATTAATGGGATTGGCCTAATGCCCATCAGTTCATGGCCCCACTCATATGATTCCACTTAGAGATCTTGGTGCTGTGGAATGGAGGAAGTTTCCCAGTTGTAACCCATAAAAACATTGTTATTTTTCTCATGAAGGCAAGGGAGAAGTATGCTTATTATTTTGTTTTATTTTTTGTAGAGACAGAATCCCACCCCGTTGCCCCAGTCCCAAATCCTGACCCTAGGTGATCCTCCTGCCTTGGCCTCCCAAAGTTCTGGGATTGCAGACGTGAGCCACCACACCTGGTCAAGAAGTAATGTTAATTGATCATTCTAACTGACCCAATTTGACTTAAGTAGAAGAGAAAGGTTGCATTACGTTGTTCCTTTTTAGCAAGAATAATTCATAATTGCATTTCCAGGTTTCTCCCAATGTTTCTTAAAATTAACCAGCTCTATCCAAAGCACACTATTAGGCCATAGTTATAGATTCCAATATTTTTTCATTTCATTTTCTTTCTGAACCCAGCTTTCAGGTGGATTTCTTGTGGGTTTTGCTTTTAATGACTAATCCAGTGGTCTTCTCTGGCTTATTTGTAAAGTAGGTGGTCTACATACACTTCTTGTCTTCTCTTTTCAGGAAATGACATTAGAAAAGCAGTTGTTATTAGATTTGTGACCTAAGATGTGCCAGGATAATTTTCATTGCCTACAACAAAATCTCAATGTCCATGTGGTTTATGCAAAAGTAAAAGAATCAGGGAGCTAAATTGCATCTTAATAGATTATTGAAGTCAGAGTAAGATTCCACCTGGGGATAGGAACCTCTGCAAAAGATCCACCATCTCACTGTTTAGCCTTGTTTTGGCCTCTTTAGAAGGAGAAGCATCAATCAATGTAAACAGTCAAAAAGATCAAGAGAAAAATAGTCACAACCTCCTGAGCATATTTGTATTGGCTAATGACAAAAGTTGTTCATATAAAATATGTCAACAGCAATAAAAGTCATTAACGCTTTGAATTAGTAATAGCTGGAGTGGTAGGGAGCTTTTCCCTTCTTAAAACAGTATCTGTTTACACTTTTTAAAAATTGTGTTTGTTGGTGGTGGTGGAGATGTTGGTGGTGGTAGAGTTGGTTGGAATGGAGCTTAGTACAGCCATTATGAAAAAGGATATGTAAGTTCCTCAAAAAATTAAAAATAGAATTACTATATAATCCACAAATATCAATTCTGGGTATATTTCCAAGGGAAATAAAACCACTATCTGGAGGAGATATCTACATCTCCATGTTTATTACAGTGCCATTCAAATGTCCATGGAAAGAGGAATGGGTAAGGAAAATGTGGTGTGTATATTCAATGGAATATGATCCAGTCATAAAAAGAGGAAATTCTGCCATTTGCCACAACATGGATGAACCTGGAGGACATTATGTGAAGTGAAATAAGCCAGGTTCAGACAGGCAAATACTGCGTGATCTCACTTAAACACAGAATCTAAAACAGTTAAATTCAGTGGGGTATGGTGTCTCATACCTGTAATCCCAGCACCTTGGGAGGCTGAGGTGGATGGATCGCTTCAGTCTAGGAGTTCGAGACCAGCCTAGGCGACATAGCGAAAGCTCATCTCTACTAAAGACACAAAAATTAGCCTGGCATGGTGGCACCCACCTGTAGTCTTGAGCCTTTTGGGAGGCTGAGGTTGGGGGGTTACTTGAGAGCCTGGAGGTGGAGGTTGTAGTGAGCTGTGATTACACCACTGTAGTCCAGCCTGGGCAACAGAGCAAGACCCTGCCTCAAAGAAAGAGAAAGAAATAAAAAAAGAGAGAAAGAGAGAGAGAAAGAAAGAAAAGAAGAAAGAAAGAAAGAGAGAAAGAAGAAAGAATGAAAGAAAGCAAGAAAGCAAGAGAGAAAGAAAGAAAAAAAAGAAAGAAAAAGAAAAAGAAACAGAACAGTCAAATTCATAATTCACAGAAGCAGAGTATATGATGGTGGTTACCAGAGGCTGAGGAGAGGGAGAAATATAGAGATGTTAGTTAAAGGGGACAAACTTTTAGTTATAGAACAAATACAGTTTGGAAGACTAATGTACAGCATGGTGACTACAGTTAATAATATTGTATATTTGAAATGTATAGTGTATTTAAAATTTACAAAGAGGGTGGAGCTTAAGTATCCTCACCACAGACACACCTAGAAAAATATAACTATGTGAGATGATGGGTGTGTTAATTAGCTTAATTGTGATAATTATTTCAGAATATATACACATCAGAATACCCCCGGTACACCTTAAATATATACAAATTTCGTCAATTATACCTTCATAAAGCTGAGAAAAATTTTTTACTGAAAATTGCTTTCTAAACGGAAATCATTACATTTGTATCACATTTCTGTGTCAAAGCAATATCCCTTTCTTTTTCACATCTTTTCCCAGAACATCTAGTCTTTTCATTTACACTTCAAGTCACATTCAGTGACCTCTCTCACTTCCATTTGACATGACATTCGAGTTATTTTGGTTCATGCCCCTTTATCAGTTCTTATTATTTGTGGTCAATGGCTTAGACATTCTCAGTTTCTAGAGGTTGGATTTCCGTGGAAAATGAAAGGGAGAGACAACAGTTTCACAGTCTAGATTGACTGCTGGGTTTTTAAAATTCAGTCTGAATAAGTATGTTTGGGCTTTGGTCCCAGTTTATATAATTATGGAATTTAAATAAGTAAACTGGGACTCATTGCATTAGTTCATTTCCATACTGCTATGAAGAAATATCATACACCGGGTAATTTACAAAGGAAGGATGTTTAATTTACTCACAATTCCACATGGGTAGGAGGGCCTCAGGAAACTTACAATCATGGTGGAAGGCAAAGGAGAAACAGGCACCTTCTGCACAGGGCAGCAGGATGGAACGAGTGCAAACAGGGGAAATGCCAGACACTTATAACACCATCAGATCTCGTGAAACTCACTCACTATCATGAGAACAGCATTGGAGAAACTGCCCCCCCCATGATTCAATTACCTCCACCTGGTCCTGCTCTTGACATGTGGGGATTATGGGGATTACAATTAAAGATGAGATTTTGCATGGGGACACAGGCAAACCATATCACTCACCATGATATGTATTTCAGAACTAGGAGAAGACAGGAGTTGGGAATCACAGACAAAAACCCCTATGTTCTACTTCAAAAGCAAAAAGAATACAAACAAATTTTTTAAAGCATGATTCACCCAAACTCCAAGGAGCTGAAAAGCTTTGATTCAACTTCTAATGCAGTAAATCCTCACCAGATGCTTTCCCAAAGGAACACAACTCAGTGGCTTCCATTGGTGTGAGAACGGATCTTTGTAGGACACTAAACATTGTTCTAATTCACAGATGATAAAATGGTAATTATTATTATTATTCTCATCATCAAAGCTAATTATGAGTATTTGCCATAATTCTCATAGGTTTGATGTACACCAGAGTCCTCATTTGCTGATAAGGCAATTGTGGCTCTAGGAAGTGAGACATTTTGCTCAGGGTAGTAAACCTGATAGAAGAAAGTGTTTAGAAAACTCAACCTGCTTTGAGACTGTTCAGGGTTGAATTCCAGCACTAATTCTTATTGGCTGTGTGGCTACAGGTGAACCACTTAATCTCTTGGAAGCTCAACTTCCTCATTTTGTAATATGGTAAACATAAAACATAGCAGAACATCACATCACAACACAACACAACACAACTGCATTAGTCTTCTAGGGCTGCCATTACAAAATATCACAGGCTGTGTGGCTTAAACAACAAATATTTATTTTCCCCCAGTTCTGAAGGCAGAAAGTTCAATATCAAGGTGCTAGTAGGGTTGGTTTCTTCTCCTTGGCTTGCATATGGTGGCCTTCTTGCTGAGTCATCACATGGCCTGTTGTCTATACATGGGAATCTCTGGTATCTCTTTTCTTATAAGGACACTGGTCCTATTGAATTATGGTCCCACCCTAATAACCTCAATCAATCTTAATTACCTTTCTAAAGGCTCTATCTTCTAACAAAATCACATTGGGGATTATGGCTTTCAAGACATGAATTTTAGGGAGACACAATTCAGTCCATAAACATAAAATAGCATGGCAAGAAAACATATCAGCACACAACATAGCACATCAATATAACTTAACACAACATAATGAAGCATAATGTGTCAATGCAACATGACATAATGTAACATACAAAACATAACAATGTAACACGCCACCACAACATAACATCATATACTGGTAATGAGGATTAAATTAGGTGATATGCCTAAATTACTTAGCAAAGTCTTTGGCATTTAGCAAATATTCACTTAGTGTTAGAGGTAGCCAATCCCAGACCACTGCCCCTCTC
This sequence comes from Cacajao melanocephalus, assembly GCA_963573385.1. Lineage (NCBI taxonomy): Eukaryota > Metazoa > Chordata > Mammalia > Primates > Pitheciidae > Cacajao > Cacajao melanocephalus. Next base: position 62,947 of record CAUYLG010065119.1, on the reverse strand, counting down.
TCACCAATAAAATAAAATAAAATAAAATAAAATAAAATAAAATAAAATAACGTGGCACATCTGAAATTCAATCCAAGGTCCTCTCTCTCTGTAGCATTCTGCATAAAAAGGACAAAAATTAGAAAGGAAAGATACATACTAGTGCATAAAATCAGAATATGTATTATAGTCTTAATGACAAATATGCATTTATATTTTCTTTATGCATGTATTTTTAAGAAAATGCCTATTCCCTATACTTAATCCTACCTCTATATGGAAGGGCACTGGGTAGTATAGCAATTCTGATGATGTATCTCTTGCTCTAGTCTTCACTGTTTTCCAGGTAAAGAGGAATGACTTTTTGTTACGGACATAAACCCAGGGTCAATCCCCTTCCCTCCCTTTTCCTCTCCTCCCTCCTTTCCCTCATCTCCTATTTCCTCTTCCTATTTTTCTTTTTTTCTTTCTTTTTCCCTTCCTTTGTCCTTTTTTCTTCCTTCATCTCACTTTCTCTCTCCCTTCATTTCTTCCTCTCCTTCCTTCTTCTCACTTCCTTGTCCCCTTTCTTCCTTTCTTAACCTCAATTGCTCTCTTACTTCTTTTCTTCTTCCCCTTCCTTATTTCCTCTCACTTCCCCTCTACTTTCTTCCTCTCCTTCCTTCCTTCTTCTCAATTCCTTTCACTTCCTTTCTTCCTCTCCTTCCTTCCTCACTCCCTCTCTTCCTTACTTTCTTCTCTCCCAACCTCCCTGTTTTCCTCACTCCCTCTCTCCCTCCCTTCTTTCCTTCCTTTTTCTTCTTTCTTTTCTATCCCCTCCTCTTTCTTTCACTTTTTTTCCCTCTTTCTCTAAAGGTAAGCAGGAGCCAAGCATTCTCCTGTTCTCCTTTATTAAGTGACCTATTTTATTTGCGTAGGCATCTCTGGTGGGAAGGCCTACCCTCACTCAACATTGCCTTCCGCATGTTGTTAGGTGTATATGTCCATCTAATAATGGAGCTCAGGCTTGGAAAGCCCATTTGCTCAGATAGACTGCCATAACCTGGCTTTCATCTTCCATAAGGGTGATTTTGCCCCTCATCTGTCTTAGCCCATGTCAACCTTCTCCTTTTGTTCAGATTCCACTTTTGTCCTTTCCCTATAGTTATTCCCACCACTCTGAATGATCCCCTATAGAGAGCAGTTCTGTATTTTATGAAGAATGGTTTGACTCTCCATGGAATTCATCTATGATCCCTTGGGGCCTCTACAGGTCTTTCTAGACAATTTATTCTAGGACTCAACTGTAATCATCAGCCTTAACTGGATCTTTTTTAATAAGGAATGCATATATGATGGTTTTATTTATAAACCAAATGAAACCATCTCTCCCTTGTTTTTTGGTTGTTTATTTTAATAAAGTTTATTTGCTTTGATGCTAGACAATGGCTTAGCATTATATTTTAACATATGTCCTTTGATCAATTACCTCACAAATGTTGCTACTTCTTCCCTTGCCCCCACATTCAAACCTCACAACAAAGGCAATGGCCCTAACCATTTCCTGCTGTCTGATTTCAGTCTGCCTCTCTGGTCTTCACCCAATAAATTACTAAGTCATTATTGGATCCCTTACACTTAGATACAGACACCAAAGAAAGAAGAACAATTGCAATGTTAGCTCAGGTGAAAACTAAACAAAATATGTGATTTTTGTAATAATTTTGTTTTCATTCTTTTAAATAAAAAATAATAGAAGCAATGATTAAGTGTCTGTTCCTTGTTATAAGCTCTAACAACAATAACAACAACAAATCCATCTCCAAAATGTGAGACAAGATTGAGAGAGGACAGAAAGAGAAGAAAGATGATGAGGAAGGTCAGGCATTTTTTATTATCACCAGTGAAAGAGGGAAATGTAGTTCCTAAGAAAAACATGAAGGAGATACCTTTAATCTTCCTGCTAATGTCATTTAAACTCATAATAATTTTATGTTCTTCTCATTTGCATTATTTCATGTTCATATATCCCATTTTAATGTGTTTTATTTTTAAAATTTTTTGAGTTAGGGTCTTGCTCTGTCACCCAGACTGGAGTGCAGTTGCACAATCACAGCTCACTGTAGTCTTCCACTCCTGGGCTGAGGTGATCCTCCCTTCTCAGTCTCCCAAGTAGCTGGGACTACAAGTGCATCACCACACTCAGGTGTTGTTTTCTTATGTTTTGTAGAGATGGGGTCTTCTTCTGTTACCCAGCCTGATCTGGAACTTCTGGGCTCAAGCTATCTTCCCACCTCACATTCCCAAAGTGTTGGGATTACAAGTGTGAGCCACTGCACCCAACACATATGGCCTTTAAAATGAAACTATTGTTTAAAGTGATATTTATGTTCCTAAATCATCTTTGGAATTCAAGTGGGATTTTGCAATAGTGCCTATTGCATAATTTCTAAAACAAAGCTCTCTGAACATTTATGTTCAATAAGCAAAGTAGCCAGATCTTCAAAACCATCTGCTAATGTGCGTCAAACTCTTTAAACTAAGAACGAGGGAGTTGGGTAAAGAGGAAAATATATGCTTTATTACTTTAAATAAATGGCTTCGATAACTAGACTGATTTTTCTTAATGTTAATGGCAACATTTAAATGTACAATAAGAATCTTGCATAAGTATAGATAGGAATAAACTCATTTTGGTCTTTTGGAACCAGGGTTATCTTGGCTTGCTTATGATGAAATCATTTTTTTTACAAAGTCTAAAGAATGTTGGTTGTCAAAATATATGGTTTCTGTGGTCTCCCATATCTGTAGATGGCTTTCTCTCCTCCTGTGGTCTGGTTGTTCTCTTATGAAAATACATAGAATCCTCTCTTCCCCATTTCCCACTTTGTGGCATTCTCTATGTGACTGAAAACTTCCCACAGGGGAAGTTGTCACAGGCAATGTAAATTAAAAAAAAATAATAATAATCACACACACAAGAAATAAGTAGTTGACAAAAAGTGTCATTTCTCTGCAGTGGCAGGCTGATATCTTGTGAGATATTTTAGGTGCATTTTGACAACAAAAAATCATTAACTGCAGCTGCATTTGGGGGAAGAATTTTTTTGCTGCAAAGATCAACTGGTCCAGATTGCCAGAGCAGAGAGTGATGTTATCAGCAAAGGGTCTCATTCCTCCCTGGATTTTGCCATTAGGCTCCCTGTAGGAGTTGCAAAGCAATCACCCTTCTCTTCTAGAGACTGGCAACACACAAAAAATGTGCAAAAAGAAAAAAAATTAGATTTTACTTGGGAGTGAAAGAATGTCTAAGACTATAGGGGTAGTTTTCAAGCATTTCTAGCTACTATATAAAAACCATCTTTCAAACCACATATGCAAGGTAGTTGGTCTATTTTAGACATTGTTTGACATTCTTCTAGATATTATTTCTAAATGGCACAGAGGATAAGTTCATACAAATCTAGGATAGAAGGTAAATGTGTGGACCACCTCCAAAAGCTGAGAATTAACCGACAGATATGTTTTATTAAATCCTATTTACCAACTCTTTGTTTAAGCTTGAAACTTCATCATTTTCAGACTATTTAATCTCTGACTCTATGTAACAAAAAGGCATAATAAATATGAAAATAAAGAGAACACACCAACAAAAGAATAGGCTGTGACTCAAAATCATGTATAGGAAGAACGAAATGCAGCCTTGGTTTCAGTGTTGGGCTTCGGTAAGATTTAGAATGTCAATGAGTTATTAGTTGTATTAGTCAAAGTTCTCTAGAGGCACAGGACTAATAGGATATATATATACACATATATATATACATATATGACAAACAAGATTAATCTTGGGGGCTCTTCCTATGAGTTTAAACTTTTCCAGTGAATAAACCAATCACCAACACATGTATTTTATTATTTATTTTATTTTATTTTATTTTATTTTAAAGTTCCAGGGTACATGTGCAGGATGTGCAGGTGGCAAATGTGTGCCATGGTGGTTTACTGCACCTATTAACCCATCACCTAAATATTAAGTCCAGCATGCATTAGTTATTTTTCCTGATGCTCTCTTTCACCAACAGATATTTCATCACAGGTTGTATAAAGAGAGACAAAATTAGAAGTAACATCCCTAACATACATTTGCTTTCCATGTTCTTTCATTCATCTTGATATTTTTCACCAGAATATCTTTACCAACACAGCAATGCCATGGGAAAAAAATATTGCAGGAACAAATTCCCTAATATATTAAAAAGAGATTAGGTATTGAATGTGTAATCCTGAACTAAGAAACAATACTGGATGAAGTCAGAGATCAAATAGATAGTCCGAAAATGATGAAGTTTTAAGTTTAACAAAGAGTTGGTAAATGGGATTTAATAAAACATATCTATTGGTTCAATACTTCTCAGCTTTTGGAGGTGGTCCTCTACCATGGATTTGTATGAACTTACCTTCTGTGCCATTTAGAAAGCCTCATTCCTGTATTTTGATAAGCATCCACTCACATTGGTTATAAGAAAAGTAATATTTATAGTTAAATGTCAACAGTATTGTCCTTCAAACATGAAATTATTATTCAAGGGAAACATTGGCTTTTGAAAATAAAGCTTCAAAAAATAGACACGTTTCCCCATCAATATGTAATCTGGGAATGCTATTTTTGTGGTATGTTTAGGATTTATAAAATTCTGTCATTATAATAAACTGCCAGACTTAGTCATCAAAATCTACCTTACATATTGAGTGTTCTGCTAGGAGTTGTTCAGCTGGTGTTTATTACATACTCAAGTGTTTAGATTTGAAAGAGATGATGTAAAATTGTTCCATTACTTTTGGTCATTCCCAATTGTCTCTTTGAATTTATCTAGAAAGTATTCCTGCTTTAAATAAACAAATAAACATCATATACAAGTTTCTTGCTGTTAAAATCCAACCTATGCAATCTGGAGACTTTTTGTAGGTGAGACTGCTTCATGGGTCTTTTGGGATTTAAATGCAATATAGAATTGTCTTAAATCAAAAAGTAAAGGAACTGACTCAGTAGCAAAGGTATTTTGCTCATAATTGCAAACGACAACATGGTCGAGAAGTTAGATATGTACATACTTTGAATACAGGGTGCTCATTTTCAATCCTGAACTGGTTCAGCCAAGTGTGAACTGCCCAACCCTGAGACAATTCATGTAGCTCCATTGGCCTCAATTTCATCAAATCCAACTGTCATTGTGAGAATCTATTTAGATAATATACATAAAGTACTACCTTGACATATAATAAATGATTGGCACATATTTGTACATTTCATAAGATAACATGACTTCATATAATGCCTATAGTCTCATTAATGGCATCTTACCAATATTAGCTTTTCAGTATTGATTGTGAACCATAAGAATGATCAAGTCAGGGTATTTGGGGTGTACATCTCCTTGACTATTTATCATTTTGATGTGGTGGTAACATTTCCAGTCCTCTTCTCTATGTACATTGAAATGTACAACACATTGTTGCTAACTATTTACACACCTATAATGCACCTCACCAGCTCAGTACAGGTAGCTGGAGTGCTATCCAATCTACATTTATTGTAGTTAAAATCACAACTAGGGACTTAACGAAAAGAATTCAGTCATATTGAAAGTCATTCCAGGCAAATTTAATTACATTATTATAAATAATTTATATATATTTAATAATGCAAATTAAGTATAATTGTTATTAAAAAGGGGAAATAAGCACGAGAAAGCAAATGTCTGACACGTGTTTTTGGCAGAGTTCTGTCAAATCCTCATGTGCCTTGTGAATAGTCTTTTCCCAGGATGCGGGTAGCAGAGGACTCTCAAGACCACTAAATCCTAAAGGAAACAAAGGCTTTGGCCTCAATATGACAGCTTACTTTATAATTTATTTTTAGAGGCTGTGGATTTATGACTAAAGGGAGTTACTCTGATCATGTTACATAAGGCATTATCACATCTGTCCTAAAATGAATATTTTAATGTTTGGCAAAGCACTGCTCTTTTGGACTGGTTTATCCTTTTTGTGTGTATGTGTGGTCAATTGTTGATGGTTTTATATGCCATGAACAGGACTGAAAAACCTTAATGATAAAAATACTTTCTTTTGAGAAATTAGGATCACAAGAAGATAAAAAACATGAAAAAAGAAAATAGTTTTGACAGACATAGAATTTTGAAGAGAACAAGCTTTATTGCCTCATACTCGACAGCATTTAAAATAGGTTATTAAAGACAGTTTTCAATGTTCTCACAATAGAAGCTCACAAATAACTTCACCTTTACCTACTTTCCTCATAAGCAAACACCATTTGAAACAAGTCAATGTTTTATACCCTCCACTGTGAAGTGAGTCAAGACAGAAAGATGAAGTGAGTCAAGATAGATAGATCAAGTTCAAGTTCTGATGATGCTTCCTGGCTTGCAGTTCCCTATAATGTTCATCTGTGTCACTCCAAGAGCTACTTAATTGACTGTTGCAATCTAATTATCCACTATGGAAAACTAGGAACAATAGTATTATTAATCCCAATGATTCTCTCTGAGCTCTTTACTTGATAGTCTTGTATATAAGATCAAATTCCATTACAGGAATTTGCATATCCTGAGATATGACATTCAAAAAAACAAATGGAAACAGAGTTATTTTTAAGTCACATATGCCTCAGTTTTAGAATTTTGTCTTTTCAAAATTTTCTCAAGAGCTTCTAAATTTTTTTTAAGTTCTGACTTTTGACATGATAATTATTTGTTTTGTTTCTATTTTTAAGTTATTCAATATTGGAAAGATGATATACCATTTTTGAGATAGAGAGAGAGAGAGAGAGAGAGAGAGAGAGAGAGACAGGGTCTCTTTCTGTTGCCCAGGCTGGAATATAGTGGCACGATCATAACTTGCTACAGCCTGGAACTCCTGGGCTCAAGCAATCCCCCCACCTCAGCCTCCTGAGTAGCTGGGACTACAGGTATACATCACCAAGCCCAGCCAACTTTTCAAAAATTTTGTATAGGTGAGGTTTCACTATGTTGCCCAGGCTGGTCTTAAACTCCTGGCCTCAGGTGATCCTCCAAACTTAGCCTCCCTAGTCCATGGAATTATAGGCACTAGCCACCACACCTGGCCCCATTTATCACTAAAAAACAAATAAGCAACAACAAAAACACTAGAATATTGATTGTAAAGCACAAAAAAATTATGATATAAAATAGCCAAAATGGATTGCAGATCCCTGTGTCCAGAAAATACTTATAGTGAGGACTTTTTGACTTCCAGGAACTGTTCTTGATGGCCCGCCCCTCCCTTATCCTCCCCTGCCCTCCCCTCCCCTCCCCTCTCTTTCCCTTCCCTTCTTTTTCCTTCCTTTCCTTGAGGATTTCCATCCTATGGTTACAACCTTGGCTGCCCATCAAGAAACATTCATCATCTTCTATCTGCATATCCCTGGAATTTTAGCACTTGTGGCTTCTGCCATCTCATTCAACCATCAGACTCACACCTTCAACAGATACTTACATGAGCACACGCTATATACCAAAGACTGTAGAGAATTAGGATGCTACATGAAAGAAAAAAAGAAGTCACAGATAAACCACATTTTTCTGTCCACTCTTTTGGGCAATGGTAATGTATTCTGAGATGAAGAAATGGCAGATTTATAGAAGTCATGTTTTGGCTGCTTTAAGTTTGAGATGGCATTTGTGAGCTGTATCAAGAAAGCAGTTAGCTCTATGGGTGTGGGGTTCAGGGGATAGATTAACTTAGCAATTATTAGCATATAGTAATGAGAAAGTTCAATTCTCATCAGAAAGTGTTTCAGCCATAAGATATTATTTCACCTTATTCTATACACTCTACTTCCTTGTGTCTGCCCTTGGTGCTGCAGTTACATCTAATTTTCAGCAGATCTGTGTATGCTCATACCCAAAATCCAATGGAGTAAAATAAAACAAGGTAACAACAACTATTGTTTAACATCATAATTTAACAAGACCAAATCGCATACAACAACATGAAACCTATTAGGTTTTTGCTTTTCTTTCTCCCACCTTTCAAATGCTTCTTTTGGATTTCACATCCAAAATTAAAACAGGTCAACACAACTTCATTACCTATTTAAAAGCAATTTTTCAAATTAGCCATTGGAGAAGGATTATGTATTGTAGCAAAACAATGGGATGGAGGGCACAGGACATGGCTGTAATTTATGTCTCTGTTACCTAAAGTTTACAACTTTAAGCAAACCGCTTGAGCTCTGTTTACCTCTTATCTCAGGGGTAATGACACAATTGGGTTTCTAACACTTCCTACACCAGGATTATCTGAGAAATCCAAGTAGGTCTGAATGCACATAAAGAAAAGAAAGGTTTGGGCAGGAAAAGTTACATACACAAGAGTAGTGACGCCCTCATATGTGTGTAGCTACAGAGGCTAAAATCACTCCATCTTGGATGCTAATCCACCATGTTGACTTCTGAGTAACCCCAGTCCTTGGAGTGCCTCTAAGACTTCTACTTAATCTACTATTAGCATATACTTACTGTAAATCTTGCCCATAGATCAAAAGAAACTTGATCACATACTTACCATAAATCCTGCCCTTATACAAATTATAGGCTATGACCATATAGTATTCTTGCCTTTCCCTGAGGGGTCAACTTCAGTTGTCTTACACATCCCTTCTGAAGCAGGTATATCTATGGTATATAAGCCCTGGGTTTGCACTTAACAGTGGGGAGATCCATCTTCTCACAGATGGCTGAGACATGGATTCTCTTAGTAAATCCCTGTTAAATGTTTCACTCTTAGAAACTGAATTTATCAGCTTCTTTCTTCAGCCTCTCAGCTCCTTCAGCCTTTGTGGTTAGGTGTGTGTAGACCTGCTTTCCTGGGACAGTAGGTATATAGAATGTATTAGCAATAATTCAGAAGCAAGCAGATTATATGAAGGTCTCATAACTCTGTGGAATGAGATGGGAAATTCGTTGGTAGGTTGGCAGGTAGACAGGTAGCCAAGAAGGCAAACCAAATGTCAAAGTCCTGTTGAAATATCTAAATGATGATGACAGACACCCTCCAAGATGAGTCCTGATAATCTCTCCTGTTAGAATTTATTGCTTTGTGGGATCCCCTTCCATATTGTATTTGAGTCAGCCTCTGTGACCAATGAAAAATGGAAAATGTAATAGTATGTCACTTCTGAGATTAGGTACTAAAATACACTGTCCATCTATGTAAAATAAGGTGGGCACAAAAGAATTAACACTGTTTCCTCCCACCTATAAGAAATACCTAGGCTGGGTGAGGTGGCTCATACCTGTAATCCCAACACTTTGGGAAGCAGAGACAAAAGGATTGTTTGAGCCCAAGAGTTCAAGACAAGCCTTGGCAACATAGCAGGACTCCAAATCTACAAAAAATAACTTAAAAATTAGTTGGGCAGGGTGGCATGCACCTGTAGTCCCAGCTACTCGAGTGGCTGAGGCAGAAGAATAACTTGAGCCCAGGAATTTGAGCCTGCAGCGAACCATGATCTCACCACTGCACTCCAGCCTGAGTGACTGAATGAGAACCTATTCAAAAAGGGAAGTATCTAGAAGAGGCAAATTTATTGAGACTGAAAGTAGATTAGATGTTACTGTAGATGTTTTAAGTTTGGATGTGAAATTTCAAAGCATTTGAAAGATGGAAAAAAACCCCACAAAATTCTAAAAGGTCTTGTGTTGTTGTATGCAGTTTGGTCCCGTGAAAAATAATGTTTACATATCAGTTGTTGTTGCTTTATTATATATTTTCTTCTATTGGATTTTTGGTATGAGTTACACAGGTCTGCTGAAAATTAGATGTAACCAAGGCACTAAGATATACACAACATTAGAACACAAGTACTGCTTTAGTCCTTGGTGTATAATATGTGCTCTGATAAATTCCTGCTGAAGTAATGAGTCTCGTAGTCTGCATGTGATATGGTTTGCCTGTGTTCTCACCCAAATTTCATCTTAAATGGTAGCTCACATAATTAAGGGGCAGGGTCTTTCCCATGCTGATCTCGTGATAGTGAATAAGTCTCATGAGATCTGATGGTTTTATAAAGGGCACGTTCCCTGCACTTCTCTCTCTCCTGCTGCCATGTGAAGAAGGATGTGTTTGCTTCCCCTTCTGCCATAATTGTAAGTTTCCTGAGGCTTCCCCAGGGATGCTGAACTGTGAGTCAATTAAACATCTTTTCTTTATGAATTACCCAGTCTTGGGTATGTCTTTATTAGCAGCATGAGAATGGATTAATACAGCATGAAATAGCTGAACCCACATTTTCTCCAAATCAAGGGATGGACTGGATAGGAGATTGCAAATGGTTTTTTGATGAACAGCCAAAGTTGGAATCATAGAATGGAAATCCAGGAAGAAGAGCAAAAAAGAAACATCAAAGACAGTTTACAGACATCAAAAAGTCTTGGCTACAAGTTTTGTGCATGCAGGAATCTAGGACCCATGTTGGTGATTGTATTAATACATCTCCAGGAGCCTGGGGAAATGTGGAATGGGGAGTTATTGAATAATGGTCCCAGAGTGATGAAAAAGACTTGGAACTAGGCAGTTGGTTATACAAGTTTGCCAAGATTGTCATGAAAAAGTACGTCACACACTGGACAGCTTAAATAACTGAAATTTGTATTCTCAAAGTCCTGGAGGCTGGAAGCCCAGATCAAGGTGTCAACACTGCTGGTGCCTCCTGAGGCCTCTCTCCTTGGCTTGTAGACCCCATCTTCTCCCTGTGTCCTCACACAGTTGTCCCTCTGTGAGTGCCTGTGTGCTAATCTTCTCTTCTTATAAGGACACCAGTCATATTGGATTGAGATCCACTTTAGTGCCCTAATTCTAACTTAATTATCTCTTTAAAGACCCTAACTCCAAATATAGTCACATAGGAATTTAGGCTTTCAACATTTGACGGGAAACAATTCAATCCATAACAGTGGTGATGCTTGCACAACATTTTACATGTAATGAATGCCACTGAAATGAACATCTAAAAAGGTTAAAATGGCAAAGTGTATTATACACACACACCTATATGTACATGTTTACACTCATATATACATATATATAATTTAGTTTGCCATTTTAATCGTATTTAGGTATATGATTCATAGGTACATAATTTCTGTATGTGTATATTAAATTTTTAGATATGTCTAGACATCAGTACAGAACTTATATGCAATTATATATATGTAAAGCCACGATATAACATACATAAACTAATAAATAAAAATGTGACATTTATTTATTTTAATAAATAAAAAAGTGATGTTTATTCTCTCTCTCTCTCTGCCTTTCTCTGTTTGGCCATTCCCTTTTAAGAAACCCATGCTATGACAGCCTTATGGAAAAAGCCATGGGAGAAGAATTTTAGCCTCCCAATCATCGCCATAGGTGTCCACTTGGAAGAAGATCATCCAGCTCAAGTTCAGTATCAAATGACTGCATTCCCAGTTGACAGCCAGACTGCACCAGAATCAATGAGCTGGGCTGCTCACCAAGTCCCAACCCAAAAAAGACCTGTGAGTTTATATTTATTGCTTTGAGCCACCATATTTGGGGGTTACTTGTTACACAGTAACCGATGACGGTTACAATAGCCATGTCTAGTCTTTCTGCATTGCTTGAAATGCCATGAACTAGGCAATGAAGGGGAAGAGTAAGCAATGGACAACTCAAACACAGAGCTGAAGGTAGAGAGAATGTTTCCTTGTTTGTGGGGGACAGAGGACACTTCATGATGACTGTAAGTTAAGTATCCCAATATTTGAGATATGTGCAATTATGAGCTTGAGAACTTTTAAAATTTAAAAGTTAGAATGAAAAGCCTAATCTGAGTGCTACCTAATCCTAATAGTAAAAGATTAACTGAGTCTTCACATGTAGAAGGCATTTCCTAGATTTATTATTTGTGCTGTCAGATGGTGTGTACACATACACAAAGCACAGCTTGAAAAATGTGTTGAAAAACAAATCTGCATGCAATGCGGAGATTATTTAAACAATCTATGTTACATCACATTCAGCTTTAATCAATTTCAATGCTTTTGTGGGGGCTTTCATAGTCTGCTCATTTAATACACGTTTATTCCAAATGAATAAATTTGGAATTTGGACTTTGGGCATAGGAAACCGAGTATTACTGACTCAGTTTTGACAGATGTGGAACAGCAGGCCTCTTTGAGACAACTTCCATTTATGGAGATGCAATCCCATCTACTGAAGTGAACATTATGATGTAGGTGCCAACTTTTCCAGAAAAGAAACTTGAGGACCTTATTCTATTTCAATTTCCCTAGATTTGAAAGCCTTCATCAAAAGAGAGATTTATGCCTCTGTTAGCCACTCTGCAAGCACAAAAAAACGAATAATAAATTGCCTTATGAAACGGTTAATCCAGAACATGAGATAATATCTTTATTACTTCAGAACCAAAGACACACCACATAGAACCTGGTGATTAATCTTCAGAGAAGAAAGATGCAGCCTTAATTCCAAAAAATTTGCCATCATCTTTTCTGCACATAGCTATGCATTCAAGCTACTACATATGTGCAACATGCACACCTAGCTGCCCAAGAATTTTTACTCGAAATCATTGGTTCCTTGTATCCTCAAATCCATAAATAGGCAAGCAAACACTTTGTATGCTTAATATCTTTCTGACCTCACCTTCTGCAACCAGGGAAATAAAATGGTCAGCTTTTTAAAACTTCTATTGCTTAAATTGGGCTCACTCAGATATTTGCCAATTTGCACCATAAAATAACCAAATCATAGGAGTAATCACTCATTGTATTTACAAGTTCCACCTACACTCCAAGAGTGAAAGCCATTGGAGGTCACTCTTAGTGCACATTAGTACACTCTGAGGCCACCAGAAATCTAAGCACTGAGAGTACTGCTAACAATTTTGCTAGGGTTTTGTTCAATAATTAACAAGATTAAACAGGCCAACATCTTTTTTTTCCCTATGATAAGAGCAAGTACAAGGTTATCACCCTAAAACAGTACCATAGTCTTGCAGTTTCATGACACTCATTTTTGGGAGTTGGAGAAAGAGGAGAGCTTTGAAAGGATGTTGAGATTGTGATCTAAAGTTCCGCACCTGAGCTGAAGCTGGTACTAAAAAACTATTGTTAAAGGTATTAATAATTGGGATGATAATTTTATTTATTTTATTCTCCCAAAGATGTTCTGCACCTTGTAAGATGGTGTACTTGGGTCTGATGCAAATTTCTTCCCTGCTCATTGTTATGAAACCCAACTGGGGTCGGCTCACCTAGCACAATAAGACCAGATATCCACGCAGAGGCTTTGCAGCAGGAGAAAGGAGGGTGTTTATTTGCAGGGCACCAAACAAGGAGAATCAGGCAGCTCATCCTTATGACCCAACCTCTGCATTGGCTTGTAGGTAAAGATTTTTAAAGGCAGAGCTAAACTTCAGGGAAGCAGAAACCATAGGCAAAATAGTGAATCAATACCAGGAAGTTACACATTGGTCTTGGCCTAATATGGAAGGATATTTTGAAGTGGGGGCATACAGGTCATAAGTAGATAGAACATTTTCTGATTTGGAATTGGTTTAGGAGAGAAGGTTTTGTTTAAAAATTTGGAGTCAGGCCGGGTGCAGTAGCTCACTCCTATAATCTCAGCACTTTCAGAGGCCAGGGCAGGCATATCACTTGAAGCCAGGAGTTCAAGACCAGCCTGGACAACACAGTGAAACCCCATTTCTACCAAAAAATACAAAAATTAGCTGGGCGTGGTGGTGCATGCCTGTAGTTTCAGCTACTCAGAGGTTGAGGCAAGAGAATCGCTTGAACCCAGGAGGTGGAGTTTGCAGTGAGCCGAGATTGTGCCACTGCATTCCAGCCTCCGTGACAGAGGGACACCCTGTCTCAAAAATAAATAAATAAATACATAAATACATACATACGTACATTTGGGGTCAGCAGAAAAGAATGTTAGCTGTGGCTCATGAGCATGACCTCCTCCAGGTCCCTCAAAAAAATATATAGAACAAAGAATAGGCTGTCAGAGTTCAGTCTTCAGTTCCCCTTACCTGAGGTCTACATGCCAGGAGATCTGTTTGGTGAGGATCCAAATACCTGAAAAAATATCTCAGGGATATATGCTAACATATTATATTTAGTTTGTCTTAAAAAAATCAAACATCATGTGATTCTAACTTCTTTGGCTAGTGTTTTAGGCTATTACTGAGATGGGAGAGTTCCCTTGATCCCTTGGAGGACTCGTAACAGAGGTGTGACTTGCTGGCTTAGCTGCCACTGGGCTCCCTTGCAGAAGTGGGAACATGTTGGTGAGTGGATGCTGGGGCAGGGGCAAGCGCTTTTGGACTCTGGCTCTACAGTAACATCTAAGGGGCCATTTATTGAACATAAAAGCTTCAATAAATGTGTTTAGCAGTTGACGCCCACAGATGGCTAAGTGTTAACCAGCTCAGTGGAGAGTCAGGGTTGACAGCCTTTTTTACCCTGCCCTCTTGGTACCCAGGTTCTTGTCTAGTGTCCAGGAAGAACCAGGTCACATGGACATCATGAATGGTGAATGCAGAGATTTCATTGAATGATAGAGGTGGCTCTCAGTGGGATGGGGAGCTGGAAAGGGGATGGGATGGGAAGATAATCTTTCCCTGGTGTTTGGCCATTTCCAGCCAAACTCCTCTCTAATCATCACAGGTCAAACTCTTCTCCATGTTCAGACGCTTCTTCTCTTCTCTCCTTCTCTGCCATACTGCTCTGCTGCTCTGTTGCTCTTCTGATTGTGGAGCCTGGGGTTTGGGGTTCTTATGGCACAGGATGGGGGGCAGGGCAGGCCAGAGTGGTCTTGGAAAAGGCCACATTGGGGTGCAAAAACAGGAATGCCTATACTCATTTAGGGCTATGAGTCCAGGCTTGAGGGTAGAACCCTTGCCAGGGACCCTGCCTTCCTGCCTCCTGTTTGTATCAATATCACCTTCTTACATATTGAGTTATTTCATTACTTTGCAGGGCTAGGTAGGCACCTGGAATTTCCCTTGAAGATTTTCCTTTATTTTCATGCTTGTGTGGGCTCACCTAGGGAATAAAGGAACCCCTGAAGAGAGGGTTGCTGCTGTCTCACTATTAGGTGTTTTGAGAAGTATTGGGGAAGACTGATATTGGTCATCATTGCATACCTGCATATTGGTCAGCCTCCTTGGGACTATGGTACTATCTTTCTATTACTGTGCAGAGACCCCTTCACACACACACACACACACACACACACACACACACGTCCAAGTGTCAGAGGTGTGTAAGCCAGAGCAACTCCATCTTGAATAGGAGCTGGGTAAGATAAGGCTGAGAGCTACTGGGCTGCATTCCCAGGCAATTAAAGCATTCTAAGTCACAGGATAAGACAGGAAGTCCATACCAGATACAAGTCATAAAGACCTTGCTGATAAAAAAGATTGCAGTAGAGAAGCCAACCAAATCCCACCAAAACCAAGATGGTGATGAGAGTGATCTCTGGTCGTTCTCACTGCTACACTCCCACCAGAGCCATGACACTTTAGAGATGCCATGGCAATGTCAGGAAGTTACGCTATATAGTCTAAAAACAGAAGGTGTGAATAATTCACCCCTTGTTCAGCATATAGTCAATAAATAACCAGAAAAAAATAGCAACCCCCAGGGTTGCTCTGTCTATGGAGTAGCAATTCTTTGATTCCTTCACTTTCCTAATAAACTTGCTATCATTTTATTCCATGGACTCACCCTGAATTCTGTCTTGCATGAGCTCCAAGAACCCTCTCTTGGGGTCTGAAACCAGACTCCTTTTTTTGTAACACAAGTCCAAAGTTTCCAGCACACTGTGAATCCATACGCTAATATGTTTCATCACACAGCACTAGCCTGCAGAATAAACCAGAGTGTGACCTGGAAAGGAAGCTCAGATATCACACTGTTCAGATGAAAACTCTGAGTCAACTATAGAAAACCAGGACTCATTCTTTATAAGGTTTCATTCGTTCCTGTTGTGGCAATCTCTTTCAAATAAAGAAAGGCATCCAGATTAGATTATGGAAAGTATTAATATCATTTGGATTTGTACATAGATTAAAAAACATGATAAGCTTTGAAGCTGAGTAAATACCTGGTGGTCCCATAGAAGATTTTATTTAGGGCTGGGTGCGATGGCTCACACCTCTAATCCCACCACTTTGGGAGGTTAAAGTGGGCGGATCACAAGCTCAGGAGTTCAAAACCAGCCTGGCCAACATGGTGAAACCCTGTCTCTACTAAAGATACAAAAAAATTAGCTGGGTGTGGTGGTGCACGCCTGTAATCCCAATTACTCGGAAGACTGAGGCAGGAGAATCACTTGAACTCAGGAGGCACAGGTTGCAGTAAGCCGAGATCATGCCATTGCACTCCAGCCTGGGCGACAGAGGAAGACTCTGTCTCGGAAAAAAAAGAAAAAAAAGAAAGAAAGATTTTTAGGCTATTAATGGGAAAATGAAACTCTGAAAAATATTTAAAGAGGTTTATTCTGAGGCAACATAAGTGACTATGGTGTTAGGGACAGTCTCAAGAGATCCTGAGAAAGTGTGCCCAAGGTGGCTGGATTACAGTTTAGTTTTATAAATTTTAAGGAGGAGAAATTGTAGGTAAAATCATAAATCAGTACATTGAAGGTGTACATTGGTTCAGCCTGAAAAGACAAGATATCTGGAAGTGGGAGTTTTACAGGAAAGGGGTCCCAATCCGGACCTGCAGAGAGTGTTCTTGGGTCTTGTGTGAGAAAAAATTCAGGGCTGCTGGTTGCACATTTTTATGGTTATTTCTTGACGATATGCTAAACAAGGGGTGGGTTATTCATGCCTCCCCTTTTTAGACCATATAGGGTAACTTCCTGATGTTGCCATGGCATTTCTAAATGTCATGGTGCTGGTGGACATGTAGTAGTGAGGATAACCAGAGGTCACTCTCATGGCCATCTTGGTTTTAGTGAATTTTGTCTGGCTTCTTTACTACAAGCTGTTTTATCTGCAAGGTCTTTATGACCTGCATCTTGTGCTCACCTCCAATCGCATCATGTGACTTAGAATGCCTTAACCGTTTGGAAATGCAGCCCAGTAGATTTTAGCCTCAGTTTACCCAGCCTCTATACAAAATGGAGTTTCTCTGGTTCAAATGCCTCTTAAAGGGGCTTACAAGTAACAGGTGGATTTATAGATTTTCTGATTAGTGATTGGTTGAAAGATTTAAGTTTTGACTAAACACCTGAATTTAGTAGAAATAAATACTTGAGTTAAGAAGAACTGTGGAAACCCAGATTCTTGTTATGTAGATGAAACCTCATAGACAGCAGTCCTCAGAGAGAATAGATGGTGAATGTCTCTTTTCAGACTTGAAAGGCGTCAGATTCACTCATTTAATCTCTCCTAGATCCAGGAAGGACCTAGAAAGAGAAGGCCTGGTTGCATTCATGGAGATTGTCTATAGACGCAAATCACACACACACACACACACACACACACACACACACACACACACACACCCCGCCACAAGAGATGGCTTTAGTAGGGCATCTCAAAACACACCAAGTAAATTACTTTTGCTGGTAAAATATTTTGATGTTCTCCCTTTGGGGTCTGCTGTCTGTCAGATGATGCTATATCTTGGCATTTGGTATCTTATTCCACCAAGAGTCTTTTTTGTCAGTCTTATGGTTTCTAGTTTAATGCTAATGTTGGTCAGTTTTGCCTAAACTCCAAAAAGGAGTTTAACACCTTCACCTTGCCCCGGTGATGGCTGGGAATTCAGTTTTTCAGGTTTCTCTTGGGATTCTTGAGCAAAAGCGGGATCCATTTAGTTATTCAGGGGACTTAAGGTTATGTTTTCAGTTTGCAAGGCTAAACTGATATAATATTGTATCTAATGTAGTGTGTTACTGGGCACACAGCCCAGAAGATGCTACAACTAATTCCTGTTCTTGAATTGAGTCATGGACTGTCTCAATGTTCACAAAAATTACTTTAAAGCAAAATTATGGGGCCACTTGAGGATTGTTTTTGAAGAAGCAGAGAACCCCGATCTATTTTGTTCTATGACTCATCCACAGACATCTCATACTGGGAGAAGACTGCTGGTGGTGTCTGTCTCTCCTCAGCTTTTTCTGCATTCAAAGCTAATAACTGGAATGTTAGAGCAGGTAGTCAGGCAGACATAAGCAAGGCAGGAGAGCCCCTGCCCGAACCAAAAAATGTCAGGCGACCATCAGGTGATAGGCAGGCAGTTGTTAAGCTGTCTCTCTAAAATAATAATTGGTCACAGCTGGCACCAGGGAAAGACAGTCTACCAATATATTTTTTTAAAACCCTGAAACTATTAATCAGCAGCTTCCCAGTAAGTTCTCAGGAGTTAGATGAGTGGGCTCAAGCATGCACATTAAGATGCAGAATGGCAGAGTTGAACTGGTGTTTGACCTTCCTTTAGGAACACTTGATTGGTAAGGGAAAAACGCCTCAAGTGAGCATGCGTACAACTCCAGTGAACCCACTGTGCATGCAGCCCCTGCCAAGTGCTGGCAGCTGACTGTGCACGTGGACAGGCCACCCCAAGGGAAGAATCAGGGCAGAAGGAATGTGAGACCCCAGAAGTATGTCGATGTATAAAATCTCAAGTCAAATGTCAAACCATGCACTTGGATCTCTTAAGTCTTCCACTTGGCTCTCTTCCAAGTGCACTTTACTTCCGGTTGTTCCTGTTCTAAACTTTTAAATAAACTTTCACTCCTGCTCTAAAACTTGCCTCAGTCTCTCCCTCTGTCTCATGCCCCTTTGTCAAATCCTTTCTTCTGAAGAGGAAAGAACTGAGGTTGCTGCAGATCCATATGAATTTGCAGTTACTAAGAGGAACACTGATGTCAATAAAACTCTAATTGAGCAGACTGACTGCTGTGCATAGTGAGTGCTTGAGATGGAAAAAAAAATCCTTGAATATTAAGGTTCGTGCTGGAAACAATAGGAATATTAAGACTTTACTGTGCTGTAGTTGTGGGTTTGAGGGATATGCTGCTTACAGACTTAGAAAGGAGAATATTTGAGAAAAACAATAAAGATTACAGACAATGCTGAATGTCCAACAGGGGGAGACAGAAGTGAATACAAAAGAAGCATAGCCATGTGTTTCCTCCTTGCTTCTTTCTCTGTAAATGGCAGCCACTTTGAGATAGAGCCTTGCAAATGGTAACCAAGTGGAGAGAGAGAGCGGGTCCAGCCTTAAGGATTAGCCTGTAAGGAATGATAGCTGGATTTGAGGAGGCTCAAGTGTCATTTTCTAATCTGGCCTGGGATTTGATATATAATACAAACATTGGAAGAAAAAAATGAGGCAGAGGTTTTAGTAATTGACCTATTGCCCTCAGGATCCCCAGGAAAAAGAAGACAAGAACACAATGGGAGTTATTTTATATATTCCCATTCTATGACCTGTCTTCTAGAATCTATCATCTAACACCCTGATGCCTCTTATTCTTGAGTTCCCTGATACTGAATTTTAAATGTCAAATCATCTAGCCTCTCTCTTTTGAAATTCTCTTCCATTCAAATATATCAGCCAACCATCAGTATTGTGCCCATGTGCATATCTGATTGCAATACTTTATGTTATTTTTGTGGGTGTTGTCAGTGCCTTCATTTTCCATCAGGGTCATATTTTATCTCTAATACTTAACACTTTGATGGGTACACAAAAGAAAGATCCATTAGGAGCTAGTGGGAGTTTTTCATTTTTAACATTGGGCACTTCTATAAATTCATATTTCTGTATCTTCCTATTTTGTTAGGGAGTGATGTATGGACCATCCTCATTATTTATGAATTTTGTAGTTGCAAATTTGCCTGCCAGATAACATTTACTTTTTTTCTCCCACATCAATACTGGTGGTGCTTTTGCAGTCAGTCATGGACATGAATAGAGAGAAATTTGAGCCTCCTGATACTAAGTTTCCCATCTGAGGTTAAACAACTCAATGTGTTGCCTTCTTTCAGCTTTTGTACTATAAGCAAGTGTACTTCTTAAAGTCAACTCAGTGCCACATTCATTTTTTGGCATGTTTGTGCTTTTTGTTGGTGATTTTACTATTTAAAATGGTACTGAAGTAGAGGCTTTAGTGTTTCCGTGTGTCCCTAAAAGCAACCACCATGTTGATCACCACCTCTGTCTTAGTACATTTGGGTTGTTATAACAAAATACCTTAGACTGGGTGGTTTGTAGACAATGGACATTTATCTCTTACAGTTCTGGAGATGAGAATTCCAAGCTCAAGGCACAGTGGATTTTGTGTCTGGTGAACACCCGTTTCCTGGTACACAGATGGTGGCTTCTTGCTGTGTCCACACATAGTGGAAGAGACAAGGGAGCTCTCTGAGGTCCCCTTTTTGAAAGCACTCATCCCATTCACAAACACTGCTCCTTCATGACCTAATCACCTCCAAAGACCCCACCTCTTAATGTTGTCAACTTGGAGACTGAGATTTCAACATAGGAATTTGGGGGGCACACTAGGATTCATACCATAGCACCCTCCTACACACACACACACACACACACACACATGAGCATACACGAACACATTTTCTGAACATGGCTGGTACCTGCTCTCTCTAGGATCCTCAGTCTTATACGAAATTCTCTTTTGACTATCAAAGATTAGGAGAATATTGTCATTCTCTCTCTTTCCCTCCATTGTAGAAATTACTAGCATCTTACATGAGCTGATAAATCATGACTTTTCCAATTAATAAAACACACCAGTTCTCCAAACCGAGGATCAGGTATATTTTCCCTCACCACTTTGTGTCTGTCCCTGGTATATAATATTACATAACAGGAAGCAAACTCTCAATTATTGATTGAGTGAATAAAATGGTAAAATTTAAAAAAAAAACAGTGCTTCTGCTTATATGAATGCATTCATATCAACAGAAGCTGAAGTAGTGTCACTTTAGTTTATCAGCTTTTATATACAATATGACATAATTAGAGAAATATTCATAACACAGACATTAAAATAGTATTTGCTACTCACACAGAGTACTTTTATTTTTCAATCTGAATGTCTACATCCTGACAATGGAAACTATTAGCAGTTTAAATGAGCCTCTAAATGGAATTTGGGTAACCATATTATTTTCATAGAGAAATACAAAAGCACAATGACTTATTTTAAACATTACATGTGTAGTATTAATACCAATTGATTCTGAAGGCCTTGCTGTATTATTTTTAGATGGACATAGCAGTTGCTTTAAATTTGTATGTAATTCTGTGCTGCTAAAATACAGACTGGCATGTCTAGAAATGTTTAAAAGTTCAAAGAAATGGACGCCTGCATTTTCTGTATCTACTTCAAAAGTGATCCCAGCTTTTTCAACATTTCCAAAAGTAACACTTCCTGACAGTGTTTCAAAATGAACTGGGTGTGTGGAAATCAGACCTGTTTTATGTCAGACACCTGCAGTTTCTCAGCACTAAAAGCAGCACCTCCCTTAAGAGAATTCTGAACTTCACAGTAAACTTTGCTGAATAATGTTTTACAGGAGGATCACAGTTTCTTAATACTAAAATTCTTTTGTTCTCCTGTTTATAGTCCATACCTTCCATATCATGATGCAATCAAGTTTTATAAATTATTATTGTGATTAGAATAAATAGAATAAAATCGGTTTTACTCATGGACATCCGCAAAATGAAATTCTGTATAACACAATTAGTTATTAAGTTCACTATTGAATGCTTTGAACCTTTTAGATTTTTTCAGAAAATCTTACCACCAAACTGAAAATAATTTGTGGCCAGATCAGAAAGCAGAGGCCTCTTTCTAATGTTTAGCCTTCCTTGAAAGTCAGCCTTGTTTAATGCTGTGACACCATGTCAAATAGAAAAGATACTTCCTTTTCTACCCCTTAAGCCAAGATATGATCTATTATTGATCATTTATTCTGTGAGCAATTCGTAGGCATGTGCAACTCCAAAGAGTGTTAACTTAAAAAAAAAAAAAAGGCACACCCACACATATTTATTTGCGGTCTACCTGATCATGTTCTTGGAATTTATTTAACACAACACTTTGGACAAAGTGATGAATCTTTACTACACAATAGAATTCTTTCTGTGGGGCAGTCATGGCTTGGCATCCCAATGAATGAAGCCTTCTACTAAGTCAGCCTTCATGTACACTTTAGGCATTAAATCGGGGCATTCACAAGAATGACTGCTGTACAAGCTTGTGGTCTTTGCTTCTCCTGAGAAATGCAATCCCTGAAGCTCACATCATAAGCTTAGCGTTCATGGAGCAAATGTTAAAGTACTAGCCCCATCTTCTTCTCTGCCATGAGGCTAAGTAAATGACAGTAGTGTAGGAAGACAACCAAATCTGTTAATTTGTTGATGGGCCCTCACCATACTCCAAATTTTAAAGAAGATATGTTTCAAATGAAATAAAATGGGAATAAATAAATGGTTGACATTGCGTTAAGTGCACAGGCATTACTTTCTTTCCATGAATTGCAATATTGCTTTTCCAGTGATTTTATTTTGAGAACATTCAAATGTATAGAAATAAAAAGCAAGTACTATAGTAACACTATATTCTTTGCCCTAGACTGAACAATTCTCATTATTTTGTGATACTGTACTTGCTTCAACTGTATATGAAATGTTTTGATACACGGTTGATGTATAGGATATCAGAATATATCCTGATACAGGATATCAAATGGAAGGTTATGCAGTGCCTGTCTGAATGTTTGTTTTTGAGATGGAGTCTTGCTTTGTCACCCAGGTTGGAGTGCAGTGGCGCAATCTCGGCTCACTGCAACCTCTGCCTCCCGGGTTCAAGCGATTCTCGTGCCTTAGCCTATCGAGTAGCTAGGACTAGAGGTGTGAGTCACCATGCCTGCCTAATTTTTGTATTTTTAGTAGAGTTTGGTAGAAACAGGGTTTCACTATGTTGCCCAGGCTGGTCTCAAACTCCTGACCTCAAGTTATCCACCCACCTCGGTTTCCCGAATTGCTGAGATTACAGGTATGAGCCACTACACCCGGCCAAGGATCAGTTTTTATGCACCTATGAATTTCAATATCCTTTCTAGACAATGTGAAATTCTAAATGGAAATCTCAGCTATGCAATTCTAGTTGTATTCTTGTGAGTAGATAATAATTCCCAGTATTTAATACACAGTTAAATTGCATTTATTGGCACCAAAATATATTTGATTCTCGACTGAATGGAACTCAGAATTGAATCGAGAATGAGCCAAGAATCTGCATTATTTTTTAAAGAAATTAAGGGTAAAGTTGAATGCTTTTTATTACAAAGTCCTTTTATAACATTATGTTGTACATTTTTTATTCCAGTATTATTATTAATAATGACATACAGGCATATTAAAGCATAAAATAGAGAATAAATATAAAATTAATTATTTCCCATTTATTCGCATAATAGTAGACCTCTAAAATCAACTAACAATAATAGTATTTTCAAATGTTGCCTTTAAGTATCACCTTTATCTATTGTCATTGGGTTATTTTCTAAATGAATATTACCTTTATTTTCTTCTTTAAATATTCTCCATTTAAAATCTTGTTCTCTCTTCCTTATTCATTTTTCTGAGTATGCTTATGACAATCTTATGTATCTCATATTTATTCCTGTCAATATTTAGGGCTTTCTACCATTTATTTAACAATTTTTCATCTAGACTATAAGTGCAGAACTCTCTTTGTTATCTCAATAACAAAGATTACTTTTGTTTAGTGAACACAAATGCTAGAAACTGAATGGAAATTAGCACCTAAGGTCCATATGAGAAAAGCACAATATAACATTCTTGTAAGGCAGTTAGTTTGCAGCGTAATTATTATTATTATTATTATTTTCTTTTGAAACAGGCTACAGTCTTGAATTCCTAGGCTCAAGCAATCCGCCGACCTCAGCTTCCAGAGTAGTTGGGATTACAGGGATGCACCACCACACCAGTCTAATTTTTTGCATTTTTAGTAGAGATAGGGTTTTGCCATGTGGCCCAGGCTGGAATTATTTTAACATACTACGCTGTTACGAATGGACAGCTACCTACTCAGTGATCTAGGCATATACCTGGAGTAGAAAACCAACTAGTGAAAAAACAACTTCCAAAAGAGATGTTAGAAGCAATTTCCAAATTTTCCTTACACGCACATTTCACCTCCTGTTTGCAGGCTGACTTTCCACTACACCGTATCCTTCCTAGCTGCTGATTAGTTACTCCACTAATACTTAAGAAAAAAAATTCGCAAAATACACTGCATTCAGATCCTCAACCCTACCTGTGGGTTCTAAAATACAGCACTCTGTCAGATAGCTGAGGGGAAAAATAACAATGACAAATAAATCTTTACCTGCCTCCAAATCTTTGCCCATAAGACTGATTTTAGTATTACGAGGCCTGAACACTGTTTTATTTACCCTTTCATCTTTTATTAAATTTTAATTTTTATTGAGGCAAAATTTGTGTATATGATTGACCATCTTTACCATGTTTACATGCACAATTAAGTAGTAATAAAAATATTTATATTATTTTTCTTCTTTCTACGCTCCCCTCTTCCAGCCCCTTGCCTTCCTCTGGTAATCACCAATCTGCTCTTCTTCACAAGATCCATTTTTAAAACTCCCACATATGAGTGATAATGTAATGTTTGTCTTTCTGTGCTTGGCTTATTTCGTTTAACATAATGATTTTCAGTTCTGCCCTTGTTGCTGCACATGACAGGACTTTATTCATTTTTATGGCTGAATAATCCATCATGTGTATATGTACCACATTTCCTGTATCCATTCGTCTGTTGATAGGAACTTAGGCTGATTCCATATTTTCGCTATTGTGAATAGTGCTGCAATAAACACGGGAGTGAAGATATCTCTTTGATATAATGATTTCCTTTATTTTGGATATATAGCCAGGAGTAGAATTGCTGGATCATATGGAAGTTCTATTTTTTTTTTCTTTAAGAGACAAGGTCTTGCTCTGTTGCCCAGACTGGAGTGCAGTGGTGCAATCATAGCTCACTACAGCCTTGAATTCCTGGGCTCAAGCAATCCTTTTGCTTCAGCCTCCTGAGTAGCTGGGGCTATGAGCACACAGCACTATGCCTGGCTTATTTTTAGTTTTTTTGAGGAACTAACACTTTTCTACCTAGAGGCTATACTAATTTCCATTCTCACTAACAGTGTATAAGGGTTCCCCTTTCTCTGTATCCTTACCAGCTTTCATTATTGCCTGTCATTTTGATAAAAGTCATTTTAACTGGGGTGAGATGATATTGCCTTGTGGCTTTGATTTGCATTTCTCTGATGATTAGTGATGTTGAGCAGGTTTTTGTACACTGTTGACCATTTGTATGTATTTTTTTGAGAAATATCTGTTTAGGTTTTCTGCTCGTTTTTTAATTGGGTCGTTTTCTTTTCTTTTTCTTTTTTTTTTTTTTTGGGGTTGGGTTGTTTGAGTTCATTATATAGTCTTGTTATTAACTTCTTGTCAGATGGGTAGTTTGCAAATATTTTCTCCCATCATGTGGGTTGTCTCTTTACTTTGTAGATTGTTCCCCTTGCTATGCAGAAGGTTTTAGCTCACCATACACAAAATTCAAATCAAAATGGATTAGAGACCTGAATGTAAGATCAGAAAGTATGAAACTACTAGAAGAAAACATTGGGGAAATGCTTCAGGACATTAGTCTGGGAAAAGATTTTTTACATAAGACCCTTGCATTTTTTCTTTTTCTTTAAATTGAGACAGAGTCTCACTCTGTTGTCCAGGCTGGAGTGCAGTCTCATGATCCTGGCTCCCTGTAACCTACACCTCCTGGATTCAAGTGATTCTCCTGCCTTAGCCTCCTGAGTAGCTGACATTGCAGGCACATGCCACCACTCTGGCTAAGTTTTGTATTTTTAGTTGAGACAAAGCTTCACCATGTTGGCCAGGCTGGTCTCAAACTCCTGACCTCAGATGAACCACACACTCTGGCCTCCCAAAGTGCTGGGATTATAGGCACGAGTCATCACACCCAGCCCTTTTCACTTTTGTTGGCCGCCTGGGTGCTCTGCAGATAGCAAGGATCTTGTACACAGTTATCAAACTGAAGAATGCAAACCCTTCCGTCAAAGACACACCAGTGTCACTGAGCTCCTGATGTGCTGTTTGTCCCATGTCAAGGAAGTTTGAGCAGAGTAAAACAGCTTGCATATCTACTTTACTCCCTGCACCTAGAATACTCCACCTACCCGTGCAGTAAGTGCTCAAAAAAAATTTAAGAAATGAATTTAGGAAGCAATAAAGAATGAATGGTAAATGAATTGCATCTTTCCTGACACATGAAATTTTTTTTCTTCCGTAATCACTTTTATAAGGATCCTTTTTGATTTCGTTTTTTAATCTACTTCCACATGGGCACTTGTGTAAAGTGCCTTTTGATGTCTGCTTTTTGTTTGTCTCTAGCTCCTGGCTACTTACTGCCTTTGTACCAATCTTTTCTCTCCATGAAATATCTTCTTCTCTCCCTCATCAACTGGAACACCTTGAAGGGCTTTAATGCACAACTACCCACAATACTTTCACAAATTTACAAAATCCTGCAAAATGTTTTAATCAATTAATACCAATCCAATAGTTTCATAGACAATTGTTTTGTTGTTTGTTTGTTTGGTTTATGTGTGGGTTTTTGTTTTTTTTTTTTGGTAAATATAGAAAGGGACACTTCTGGTAAAGCAAGTTGAACTTTACATTTGTTTTATCTAAGTTCCTTCCTCAGGAAATGACCCTCAGGGCTCTCAAAAAGGACAAAAACTCACCAGGTTACCACATCCAGACAATGAGATTCCAGATCCCTCATTCTTCATGATTGTTTCTGTACCAATTCTTCATAATTGCTTCCCTAGTTCCTAATTTCTTAACAAATCACCTCCTTGCTGTTGAACACTCCTCTTCCTTACCCCTCCCTAGTTCCTGTTTTCTCACACATAGTAGTTACATTTCTTCCCTGCTATTATATATGACCTCTAAGTTGAGTCAGTCAGGGAGATGGATTTGAAATTGATCTTCCATCTCCTCAGCTGCAGTCCCTGATTTAAGCCTTCTTCCCTGGCAATACTCATTGTCTCAATGACTGCCTTTCTGTGTGGCAAGCAGGAGGACCTAGACCAAATCCCTAGCATTTCGATAACAGAAAGACAATAGCTATTTTAGTAATCAGGTGGTGAAAGAAGAATAAAAACTTGCATAGTTACTACGTGAAGTTGAGTTAAAATCATCCTAATGATACAGACAGGAGGCAGGAAGACAGTTCCTCCACAAAGGCCCTGCCCTCAAGCCTGGAAACCTGTGGTCATAAATGGAAACAGACATTCCCATTTACATGCCCAAATGCTGCCTCTTCCAAGACCACTCTGGCCCACCATGCCCCCATCCTGTATCCATATAAACCCTAAGCCCAGGCTCCACAGGCAGAAGAGCGGCAGAGTAGAAAAGCAACAGGGTGCACAGCAGAGGAGAGAATAGAGGAAGCATCTAAACATCAAGAGGAGTTTGGCTGGGGGCAGTCGGAGAGGAAATTGGCCATGATACAGCTGAACTCCAGGGAAAGATCATCTTCCCACTCCACCGCCTCTCCAGCTCCCCATCTCACTGACAGTCACTTCCATCACCCAATAAAATCCCCATCTTCACCATCCTTCAAGTCCATGTGACCTCATTCCTACTGGATGCCAGACAAGAATTCAGGACCTACTGGGTGCAGGAACCCAAAAGGGTTGTCACACAAACTCTTCACTAAGCTGTTTAACACTGAAGCCATCCCTGGACAGCAGGGCTAAAAAAGCACTGTAACACTCCTAGACACTGTCATGGAGCTGGTGCCCAGAAGCACTCACCATGGCTCCTGTACCTGCTCACCTGCATGTTCCCCTTCCTGTAAAGTGTTTGAACATGCAGCAGCAAAGTGAGTCATACCCCTGTCACAAGTCCTGTGAGGGGGGTCAGGGAACTCTTTCATCTCACTAAGAAAAGCTGTAAACATTTTTGTGCATTTGTGCATGTACTAGTTGATCTGTTCAGTACTTATTTTTATGAGCAATGAATGTCCCAGGAAGGGTGCTGAGAATATGTTGGCATTAAACCAAACAAAGAGACATCCCTACCTTGGAGGGATTTATGTTTTAGTAGAAGAGAAAGACAATGACAAATGTATCATATATACTAAGTAGTATTTTGTAAGATGACAAATGCTATAAAATGGTTAGCGTAGACCAGGTTAGCTGGGGGTTGATGTTGAGGGTAGGGGTTATGTGATGCAATTTTAACCAAGATCAGAAGGTATAAAAGGAATGTGTCGTAGAGATGCCAACACATGAACAAAGACTTGACAGAGGTAAGATAATGAGCAACAGAGAGCAACACCTGAGAAAGAAGCCCTCTCTGCAGCAGTGGGAATGGAACCAGGCCCGTTAGGATTTCTGTACTCAGCATTTTTAGTGACTGGAATCATGACAATTCTGCTTCAGCTCTTGCTTGCTTGCACAAGGCAACTATTCACTTTTTTCCCATCATCCCTTGTTCCTGCAATATAATGATAAACTGCTGATGTACTGTTTCTTTGTCAAGCAGAGAAGGTCACTTGAGGGTCATTAAAAAAAGTTTGCAAAAGGAATGAATATCCTGAAGGATGTTGCGACCAGCAGCTGATACCTAGGAGTCTGGTTGCTCAAGATGTTACCTGAGAATAAAGAAACACAGACTTTCCCCTCACTTCCCTGAAACTGCCTCTCCCTTACTCCCTAGCTACCTAAAAACTCACTGCTTCCTCTTTTTGTTAAGATGGATTTGAGAGATTTTGCTCTCCTGCCTTCTTGCTTTGACAAAATTGAATAAATTTTGTTTGATCTCTAAGCGCCTGTGTCTCAGTGCTTGGATTTAACTGCATAAGCCTGAAATTTAGGGTTCCACAAGAGGAACATCCAATGAGGATACCTCAAAGTAGAGTGAATCGGGAGCTTTCTGCAAAGCAAAGTAACTTCTGGATGGAAGGGAGAGAAGCAAGGGAAATTCGAGATAAGTACTCAATGTGAGATTGTGCCAGACATCTTAAAGTTTTGATGCTGACTGGGTTGAGGGACTATTGGAGAACATTGTGCAAAGGACTGCTGAATGGGTAGAGGAGTCTTGGTAGTGTGCCCAAGAGTGAGCATCAGGGATGCTTGCATAAATTCATAGGGAAGAAAAAGGTTGGTTCTGAGTAGGAGGAGCTGTGGTGTTTGCTCAGAAGTAGTATCTGCTTCTGGATATATTTTGAAGGTTTGGTCAAAAGGATCCATCAAACAAATTAGAAACAGCATATAAAAGAAAAAGAGCAGACAGGAAGATAGCCACCGTTTTAGAAACCTCTGAACAGTTTCAAGAGCTTACAGCCAAACTCAAAGCCTGCAGTTGTATAACTCTCTGTATGCGGATCTCTTTGAAACCAAAAGTTTTGAAAGACGAAGGAATCTGGTTTTCTAAAATATTAGTGGCTTCAATCATAGGTATCACTGACACTTTGTGGGCTTTTTTTGTTCAGCCTAAATAAAGGTGTTTTGCTTTAAAGCCAAATGAGTTTTTCCTCTGGATTTCAGGGTTGTACCTACTTTAAAATTTTCTTCAGTGGTATTGTAGAGCAGTTTCATACAATGATTCGTGAAAACAGTGCTCTTTATGATTTACTTACATTCAAACAAAAATAGTGGCAAAGGTTCTCAAGATAAATTTAGATGTGTACTTGCAGTATTTAAGAGACAAACTGACTTTTTACTAATCCTTGAAAATATGTACATACACTGATCTGAAAAAAAAGACAGGTTAGCATTATTTTGGTTTTGGTTTTTTTCTAAACCTAAAATTCCTGTTTAAAATTATATCTGGAAATTTATTAATATGGCAGAACCTATTTATTCTAGTGCTATAGGTTAAACATTTGTAAATAAGCAGATTAAGGCAAAAATACATTACAAAACTAGTGGGTAATAACAGGCAAACAACAACATAATTATATTATTATTATTATTACAGATGAGGTCTTGCTCTATTGCTCAGTTAGGAGTGCAGTGGTATGATCATGGATCACCACAGCCTTGACCTCTTGGACTCAAGTGATCCTCTACCTCAGCCTCCTGAGTAGCTGAGACTACAAGTGTGTACCACAACTCCTGGTTATATTTTAAAATTATTTTGTAGAGATGGGTCTCACAATGTTGTCCAGGCTGGTCTTGAACACATGGCTTCAAGCAATCCTCCTGACTTTGGCTTCTAAAGTGCTCAGATTACAGGCATGAGCCACCATGCCTGGCCAGAATGAGATTAATTAAAAACCTCTAACTAAATAAAACAATGCATGCAAGTGGAATAAATCTTTTTTTGTTTGTTTCTAAAAGGACTGCTCTCCAATAACTTTGAAATGATATTTTTATTTTAACTGAAACCAAATCAATATGATGAAATGAAAATAAAGCAATTCATCTAGATAAGACAAAAACAAAAACAAAAAAACCCCAAAATTCTATTGACTTTGTAATCTATTTTTCTAATATGAAAGGAAGTATTCATGCACAGTTGTCGGTATTGGAAAGCATCTGCAGAAGAAATTAAGATGAATTCATAGTGTCAGAGGCATTTGAGCCAGAGCAACTCCATCTTAAATAGGGGCTGGGTAAAATAAGGCTGAGAACTACTTGGCTGCATTATGAGGAGGTTAGGCATTCTAAGTCAAGGGATGAGATAAGAGGTCAGTACAAGATACAGGTCAAAGACCTTGCTTATTAAACAGGATGTGGTAAGGAAGCTGGCCAAAGCCCACCAAAACCAAGATGGCAATGACAGTGACCTCTGGTCATCTTCACAGCTCATTATATGCGAATTACAATGCATTGGCGTGCTAAAAGTCACTCTCACCAGTGCCATGACAGTTTAATAATGCCATGGTAACATCAGGAAGTTACCCTAAATGGTCTAAAATAGGAAGGAACCCTCAGTTCCAGGAATTGCCCACCCCTTTCCTGGAAAATTCATGAATAATCCACCTCTTGTTTGGCATATAAGGAAGAAATAACTATAAGTGTTGCAGGACTTTTCCTTAGTTCAGCTGAAGATGGGGTCCTTGTCTGTCCCATGGCCACAAAAGTTTAGGCTTGCAGATGGTTTGAAGAGTGAGTGAAGCAGGGTTTTATTGGGTGAAAACGGAAAAAAAAGGGAAAATAGGGATCCTCCACAAAGCCAGAGTCACTGCTAGAGTGCTTCCCACCTGTAGCTTGAATCCCAGGTTTCACACAGGAAGAGGAAGAGTCAGGCTCCTCCATGCTGCAAACTTGTGAACTTCCCGAGGCACCACCTCGGAGCCCACCAGTGGGCAGGAGTTTCTCCAGGGACCCCCCTCCCACCTGGTTGTTTCATAAGTATCCTTAGGCCAGCAGCTCAAGGTGCTGCTCTGCCTGTGGAGTAGCCATTCTTTTATTCCTTTACTGTCTTAGTAATGCTTTACTTTCTTAATAATTGCTTTTTCTTTACTCTATGGACTTACCCAAAATTCTTTCTTGCACGAGATCCAAGAACCCTCTCTTGGGGTCTGAATTTGGACCTTTTTCCAGTAACACTAGCAATGAGTCAAACACAGTGAGGAGGACCTCTTTTAATATTCTAATTAGGGCCTCTCTGAGTTTTTGGTGTCGTGCAAAGAATGTGAAAACATACTTAAAATACATGTTTCTCTTCAAATATTGAGTGAATTCAAAAAAACTTATAGATGAAAAAATTGCTCCTAAAGATAAACATATGCACAGTGCATGGTCTGTTTCCCAAAATAAGGATTGTATTTTATTTTGGATGTGGAATTGACACTTTTAAAGTTTACAAGGTATATCATTTTAATTTCATCATATCACTAAAAATTCTTCTGTCATATCATTTTTAACAGTGTAAGTTAATCCATTCAGTGTATAAGCCAGATTTGGGGGAATTTACTTAGTGTATCAGGCAAAATGTAATCAGAGAAGCAGACCCAGGGGTCTAATCTTACACAGTGTGAGAGCTGGTTAACAAACTCTATAAGACTATCATTTTTATGTTGAAAGCTGGCTTTCCAAGTCTACAGAACAAGCAGTTGAAAAGAGCAGAGGAACATGAAATGTGTGAGAGCAAGAACAAGTACCAATCCAAAAACACGAGTCTATACAATATAGCACCACCTAACTCATTCACAACGCTGGAACAGTAATAAGACGTAATGCGTAGGATCTTTACAACGATGAAATGGGTTCTTACAGATGAAGCCCTTAAAAAGAGAACTGATACGCACTACAAACTCAATAGAAGTTATTTCCACTTCTGTACAAGTCGTTGTAGTGTAACCAAACCTCCTTTGCAAAAATTGTATCAGTGAGAAAAAATTATAACAGTAAGCTGAGCTAACCCCCTCCCCTCCATCTTGCCTTTCCCTTAATTCTTCCTGAGCTATTGGGCCAAGCTAACTTTGGAAGACATTGAAGCTGTGGTTTAAATGATAATAGGCCTTGCCCCCAAACTCAACCTCTTTTGTAAAGCTAATGGAGGCTATCAGGCTGGGCAGAGGAGAAGAGTCCTTCTAAGGTGCAGACATAAACGATTATCAGCTATTCTTCCCTAATTACTCCTGCAAATAACACCACTATTGTAGATTGGCCTTTTGAGATATCTTTCCAGGTTTTTTGCATGTCTGACACCTATGGCTCCACCTGGACTCCCATAGCTCCACCTGGACTGCCAACCCCGCTCCTGTAGCCCCATCCAGAAGCGATTCAACCCACAGTACGACACCTTGGATACCGTATGACTTCATCTCCACCCCAACCAATCAGCAGCAAGCACCTTTACCTGGCCACTCCCACCCCTTCCCCCAAACTGCCTTTGAAAAACCCCTAACTTAAGAGCTTTGGATAAGATGATTTGGCTAGGAACTCCATCTTCCACTTGGTGTGGCTGGCCTCATGTCTGTTAAACTCTTTGCCTACCACAGTGCAGTGGTCTATGTAGTGGGCAGAAAGAACCCTTCAGGTGGTTACAGTAGTACCTACAGTAGTGCTGGCTCTGGTGCTGGTAAGGTTAGGCGTAGTAATCTTCCCAAACCAGCTTTTAGATAACACATATTCCTGTGAATGCTACTGATAGCTCATTTGAGATTCACTCACATTTTGCCAAGCAATATTTGACATGACTGTTTCCTTTTCATTACCTAAAATAATTTTCTTGTCTTAAAAGCTGTTTCTAAAGCACTGTTTAAACAACAAAGACTTGCATTTGCTTTTGGTCTCTTACACACAAAGTGAAAGACGTTGAGTCTGTCCTAAGAAAGATATGGGAATTATTCATTATTTATTATTAGGAAACATGATCAGGTATTTAAATATGTTGAATGAGGTACATATCTGAAAGGCATGCTTTCAGCACTTTTAAATGTACTAATGTACATATGATTTTTTTCCTTCTTTGATATTTGGGAAGATATTTTGAACATAAAAATATGGTCAGATTTTATTTTCAATTAGTTTAAAAAATTGTTGGAAGCAATGCTGGTAACAAGAGATCATCATTTGAGCTAACATTTGAATATACCACCTGAACAAAGGCAAGGTAAGTCAGATAATCCTGAGTAGTATATAAAGGGATAATGCTAAATTTTAAATAAAAGTCTAAAAATACGCGTCAACATTTTCAGGCATAAACCTTTGTATATACATCAAAGACCACTGCTCACCTAGAGCCTAGCACTCACAGTTTCATCTCAAAACACAATCCAGGGGATTGTGTTTATAGTAGCTACTGTAGAGCATTTATGAAACCAACTCTCTTTTACATATAATGAAAGATGCTTTTAGATCGAGGAGCTGCTAGATTTTGTCAATGTTTTATCTATTTCCAACAATTCTGGGGAAAATGCAAGACAAATGCAGCTCTTTTGTAAAAGCAGGTGACCTGACATTAACCTCAGCAGTTTCTTTCTTAGGAAGAGTCAGCCGTAGAATTTTGGCCACTTCTGTCATCCAAGCTATTTTCAGTTTGCCTCTTTAACAGGAAATACATTTTAGAGAGTATTTACACTTCTGTGAAAGGAAATTAAATTTTGGGACTCCAAACTCATTTAGCCAAAGGGAAAAGTCAAGCTGGGAACTGGGTCATGTAACCTGCCTCCCTGTTTTCCACCGTTCCTACAAGGTGAAAACCTACATGCCTCCCCGCTATTTTGCCCACAAGGAAATTCCTAGTAAACTGCAAGATCTTTTAAGGTGTTTCTGCTAAAATTACACCATGGCAATGTAAATTGATAGCTTATCTTTACAGGTGCAGTCACCTCTGGGCGACCAGACACAAAGGCATATATGATTGTTCTCCTCCCCATTTTGTCTGTTATCTTATGTAAAATCCAGATTCCCTGCATTTCTCCTCTGCACCAATTGTCTGTCACCTTATGTTAAAAAAAGTAGAATCATTGAACCAGACAAAGGCATGAATGACTATTTTTCCCTACCCGCCTCTTACATGAAAATTGTTTACTTCTCAATATCCCGCCTTTTCCCTTTAAATTTGGAGCCCTCAAAATTATCTTCAGAGAAAGACATAGACCTGTCTCCTGGGCATGCATCCTTAACTTTGACAAATAAACCTTCTAAAATGATTGAGACTTCTCTTGCCATTTTTCTCGATGGACACTTCCAATTGATAGGGAAATGTTACACATACAAAAAGCAGAGAAGCCTCAGAGAACGTGGAAGGGAATTCAGAGGGAAGATGTCCAGAGATTAAAAGATAAGACCATGCAAAGCTTTGCATGAAGGATATTTTTTTGGCACCACGGTTATTTGCAAGATTGGGGGAAAGTGGAACTGAGATTCCAATGTACGTGCATTTGCTTCCTGTTCAAGGCTGGAGTCCCTCTGTGAAATGTTAACTTACAAGATGAATGCCTTATCATGCATTCTGATAAATCTCTGAGTAAGTGGTGTCACAAACCATAGAGACCTTGATTTCTAAGTTCACTTCCTTGTTAAAATATTCCAACAGCTCAGAATGAGCGGCCTGAAATTTCTTTCTAATTTAACTGGGGTCCAGAACTAGTCCAGAGTGGCCACATAATTGCTCTGACTTTATTGTTTTAAAGATTGGGTGGAATATATGTATTTTGAATTTGAATAGCTGCTCAATTCATTTTTAGGACATACATATTTGAAGCAAGCAGCACAGATTCACTGTAACAACACATCTGTTGTCATTTCCATTTCTTACACTCAACCTCTAGAAGAAATTATTTTTTTGTTAAAATATAAATTATGGACTAGTGCATTTTGACTTTGTGTGTACATAAGTACATATATGCATGTACACTCAGATAGCTAGAGAGATGGATGGCTGGCCGGCTGGATGGGTAGACAGATGGAAGGACGGATGGATAGATAGATGGATACATGGATGGAGAGATACATACATGGATGGATGGATTGATAGATAAATCAATGGAAGGATGGATGGGTGGATGGATGGCTGGACAATGGATGGGTGGATGGATAGATACATAAATGGATGGATGGATGGATAGATGGACGAATGGACAAACAGACAGACACACAGATGGATGGATACATGGATGAAAAGATACATAAATGGATGGAAGGATGGATGAATGGATAGACGGATGAACTGATAAATAAATAGATGGGTGGTTGGATGGATGTATGGATGAATGGATGGATGGATGGATGGATGGATTAATGGATGAATGGATGAATGGATGGATGGATGGATGGGTGGATGAATGGATGAATGGAAGGATGGATGGATGGGTGGATGGATGGATGAATGGATGGATGGATGGATGGATGGTTGGGTGGATGAATGGATGAATGGATGGATGGATGGGTGGATGAATGGATGAATGGATGGATGGATGGATGGGTGGATGGATGGATGAATGGAAGGATGGATGGATGGGTGGATGGATGGATGGATGGATGGTTGGATGGGTGGATGGATGGATGGATGGATGGGTGGGTGGATAGATGGATGGATGGATGGATGGGTGGATACATAGATAGATAGATAATAGGTTTGCTTTTCCCTCTTTTCTCACAATGATTTGTTCTATATCATTCACATTTCCACCCATTAGGAATCCTGCATTCCAAAATTTAAACTCTGTAATGTCAGAATACTTACTCATTACAGAGAGCCTCTCCATGCAATCTTACAGAGAAATCTTGCTTTGCAGTTTTAAACGGTGTCGTTCAGTTTGTCTAGCCACTAACTTCTCCTCCATGGCAGTAATCCTACTATCATTAGGAAGCTTGTTAGGAAGAGGCCCCACCTGAGACCTGCAGAACCAGAATCTGCATTATAACCAGATGCCCCAGCAATCTGTGTGCATATAATATTTGAGAAACACAGCTAACCCATATCCTAATCAGCTTTAGGTCACAAACATTCAGGAGCAATCACAAAGCAAATTTTTAAAAATGGGTGAAATAAATCAATGCAATGACAAAGTCACAAAATAAAAACATTTCCCTGGAGGGAATTAATCTAACACAAGAGAAAACTGAATTTATTACAACTAGTCAGGATGAGAGGATGGCTCAGGAGGTCTGCAAACATTGTATATCTTTCCTGCCTGATTTTGTGTCCATAGTTTATTACATATACCTCAATCTTCACACTGGTGTTTACTGATATGGTTGGATATTTGCCTCCCAGACTGGGTTAGGAGCTTTTATATGGGGACTGCATTTGACAGTGTGTGTCTGTGTAAGTGCTCAATACATCGAATTGAAATAAATGTCACATTGTATTCAATAGTAAAAAAAAGACAGTAGCTGATGTCTTTGTGGTCTCTGCATAATCTATGAAAACCGCAGCTCTGTGTCTCCTACCCCCAAAGGCTCACCTGAAAGGCTTTTAACAGTGAGGCTGTCAGCATGACACCTGGGTTTCTGCATCTAACTGACAAACTGCACAGCTGCCAATGATCTTTTATACGATCGCACCTGGAAAGCTATTTCACGATCAAGTCAAGAATGCTGTGAAACCAGCAACTGCATTGGGTTGCTCTATTTTCTATACGAGACACTTGATACTACCAGTGGGACAAAGCAGGGACCTCTGCCGCACCCCCGTGCTGAGCATGAAAATAAAGGAAAATCTTGAGTTCTTTCAGGTGAGATACAAGTCACCTAGCTGGCCCTGAGGAGTAAATGAGCAACTTGACAAGCAAGAAGGTAGTAGTAGCTTAAAACAATCGCCAATGAAGCTAGAGTCATGAGATGTTTGGTTGGCTGTAGAAATTAAAGATAACATCTTAACATATGCCCCTCAGTTGTTCTTCAGAAATCTAGACCTCCACCAAATGAATCCACTGGCACATAGACCTCAGATACAGGGGAATTGAAGACTGAAATCTGACATCCCATTTTTGTTCAAAATTTCTTCCTAAGGGGCCTGGAGGAGGTCACACCCACAGGCCAGACTGAAGATTTCTTTCTGTTGACCACAAAATTTTAGACAAAGCTTCCCTTTCTTAACCAATTGCAAATGAGGAAATCGTCAAATCCACCTGTGACCTATAAGCCTCTACTTCAAGATATCCTGCCCTTTTAGGTCAAACTGATGCATAACCTCCATGTATTGATTCTGATTTTATCCGTAGCTTCTGTTTTCCTAAAATGTACCCCTGCCTTTAAAAATCCTTGCTTGCGAGCCAACAGGTACGTCAGGACTTAAGCATAAAGTGCCCGATTCTCCTCACTTAGCACCCTGCAAATAAACACCATCCCTTCTCCCACTGCAAAACTTTGCACTTAAATTCAAATTCTGAATTCTAACTTATATCATAGAGGGCAAATCCTTCTGTCTACGTGGACAGAGAACAGGATGAAAAGCTTCAGGATTTTTGATCTGCCCTTACATGGATGGATATGTCTTTCAGGAGCCTATGTGTCCAGCCTCACACCTGGAACCTTCTAACTTCTCAAAACCTCCCTGTCTTTGTCCCAATCTATGTAGAGATTCTAATCTTATCCAGTCTGTCTCATCAGTTTTGTCCTACCCTGTGGGAACTCAAGGGTAAGAGGGGTCACCAAATGAGGGTTACTGGTACCTGTCTCATTAGCTCTACTGCTAAAAATTCCTGGAGCTCAGTGTTTTAAATCTGAAAACACAAATTTACAATATGATTTTTTTTCTTCGGGTAAAATATGCATTGCATACATGTGATGGTTAATATTTAGTGTCAACCTGAGTGGATCGAAGGATGAAAAGTATTGATCCTGGGTGTGTCTGTGAGGGTGTTGCCAAAGGAGATTAACGTTTGAGTCAATGGACTGGGAGAGGCAGACCCACCCTCAGTCTGGCTGGGCACCATCCAATCAGCAGCCGGCACAGCTAGAATAAAGCAGGCAGAAGAACATGGAAGGACTAAACTGGCTGTCTTTAGGCCTCCATCTTCTTCCCATGCTTGATGCT
Organism: Cacajao melanocephalus; assembly: GCA_963573385.1. Classification (NCBI taxonomy): domain Eukaryota; kingdom Metazoa; phylum Chordata; class Mammalia; order Primates; family Pitheciidae; genus Cacajao; species Cacajao melanocephalus. The sequence continues at coordinate 24,323 of CAUYLG010065119.1, read as the reverse complement.
TGCTGCCCTTGAACATTGGACTCCAGGTTCTTCAGCTTTGGGACTTTTGGACCTTGGACCACAGACTGAAGCCTGTACTGTTGGCTTCACTACTTTTGAGGTTTTGGAACTTGGACTGGGTTCCTTTCTCCTCAGCTTGCAGACAGCCTCTTGTGGGACTTCACCTTGTGATTGGGTGAGTTAATATTCCTTAATAAACTCCTCTTTATATATACATTTATCCTATTAGTTCTATCCCTCTAGAGAATGCTAATACGGCAGGGTGCAGTGGCTCACGCCTGTTAACCCAGCACTTTGGGAGGCCGAGGCGGGCGGATCACGAGGTCAAGAGATCGAGACCATCGTGGCCAACATGGTGAAACCCCGTCTCTACTAAAAATACAAAAATTAGCCGGGTGTGGTGGCGCGTGCCTGTGGTCCCAGCTACTCGGGAGGCTGAGGCGGAAGAATCACTTGAACCCAGGAGGCGAGGTTGCAGTGAGCTGAGAGTGTGCCACAGCACTCTAGCCTGACGACAGAGCAAGACTGCGTCTCAAAAAAAAAAAAAAAAAAAAAGAGAGAACGCCAATACATTTTACTATGTTAACCACCAGTGTACAGTTCAGAGGCATTAAGTATATTCACATTGATGTCCATCCACCACAATTCACATACAGAACTTTGTCATCATCCCAAACTGAAATTCTGCATTCATTAAATATGAACTCCCCATTCTTCTTCCCCTTTCCCCTGGCAATTACCCTATGAATTTGACTGCTCCAGGTGTCTCTTATAAGTGGAATCACACAAGAGATATCTTTTTGCATCTGACTTATTTCATTTAGCATAATTTCCTCAAGGTTCATCTGTGTTGTAGTCTGTGTCAGAATTCCCTTCATTTTTAAGGCTGAATAATCTGTTGTTCCTATATCAGTGGATAGTACATTTTGTTTATCCATTCCTCCCTTGATGGACACTTGGGTAACTTCTACCTTTTGGCTATTAGAAATAGCGCCACTATGAACCTGGGTGTGCCAAGATTTTAGCTTTTCTGTAACCTGTATGAAGGTGATACTGGTGATAGCAGGACTCATTTGCTCAAGGACTTAAAATTCCTGATATTGAATTTCTTCACCTATTCATGATAATCAACAATACAATTCTACAAAGATTAACTTATATCAAAATTGAAAGATACAAGTGAAAATATTTTGAAACCAATAAAACAGGGAAAAAAGTTAAAGCTCTGCCTATTACTATTATATCCAGAAGTGATTCAGCTCTGATGAGTGGAGGAACACCAGGTTCTTGTCTCACATTGAATTAGATAAAACAACACGGACACACATGAAGTGGTTTTAAGGAGTGGAGGGTTTAATAGGCAAGAAACAAAAGAGAAGGCAGAAGGAAGAGGCTCCCCAATATGGAGACGGAGGGGGGCTCTAAAGCCGAAAGAGAGACCCCAAGTGCCATGGATACCAGCCAGTTTTATGAGGAGACTGGAGGAGGCGGTATCTGATTTGCATAGGGCTCAGGGTTTGACCAGGCCTGTCATTCACACAGCCCCTCCCACCCTAGTCTTTTAATATGCCAATGTAGGGCACCATGATGTTCTACACACGTGTGGATATGTGGGGGCAGCCATGTTGCCAGGCACATGTGGGGCAAGGGCAAGAAGACGGCAGGAATCGCCGTATTTGGGTGGACCCAGTTTCTAATAGCCTGTATTTGCATATCAGAGGTTGCTACCCTGGATCTAAGAGCTGAGGCTTTACAAGAAATGTTTCTGGAGATGCTTTAAAAAATGAAAACTTCTCAAGGACCCCTTTTCTTCTCTATTTGCCTAAAATAATTTCTTAATAACTCCTAAAACAGAAGTACCTGGCATTTGCTTACAACAGGATACATCCGCTCTTTCTCCTACCCATCCATTATTCTTATCAATCAAGGCTAACATCAAGGTTGGGTGCAGTGGCTTACACCTGTAATCCCAGTACTTTGGGAGACTGAGACATGAGAATCACTTGAACCCAGGAGTTCACGACCAGCCTGGACAACACAGTGAGACTTCATCTCCAAAAAAAAGATAAAAAATTAGTCAGGCTTGGTGGCACACACCTATGGTCCCAGCTACTAGGGAGGCTGAAGCAAGAAGATTGCTTGAGCCCAGGAGTTGGAGGCTGCAGTGAGCTATGGTCACACCACTGCACTCTGGCATGGATGACAGAAGACCTGATCTCAAAAAAAAAAAAAAAAAAAAAAAGAAGGGCTCATTTCTTCATGCTACTTTATTTGACTTTACTCCGGTAGGCTGAGTAATGGCTCTCAAATATGACCAAAATCTAAAATGTGTAATCTGTGAGTCTGGCAACTTATATACAGAAGGAACTTTGCAGATGTGATTTACTTAAAGATCTTGAGATGGAGAAAGTAAAATAGGTTTCCTGAGTGGACCCAATGTCATCACAAGTCCTTCTAGGCTGAAGGCAGGAGAGTCAGTCAGAGAGAGAGATGTTTTTAGGATTGACACAAAGGTCAGAGAGAGAGATTGGATGATGCTATGCTGTTGGATTTGAAAATGGAGAAAGAAAACACAAGCCAAGAAATGCAGGTGACCTCTAGAGAATGGAAAAGGCGAGAAAACTGATCATCCCTGAGATCTTCTAGAAGATACAGAGCCCTATGGATCTATTTTAATCTCTGGTGTTAGAATACGAGATAATAAATTTGTGTTGCTTTAACCCACTAAGTTTGTGGCAAAGTTTGTTATAGCACTTAACACACTTAAAATGCAATAATGCTATTACTATTTTTTGGAATTATTTAAAGGTAAATTTAACTTATAGCAGAAAATGTATATTTTTCATAAATATTAATAATAAATGAAAATGTCTTTATTTCTTGCCTTCTCATCCTGACTGTGAACTTAGGAGTGGAGGATGTTTGCCTCTATTTTTAATTTATTTATTTCTTTTTTTTTTCTCAGACTGAGCCTCGCTCTGTCGCCCAGGCTGGAGAGCAGTGGTGTGATCTCAGCTCACTGCAACCTCTGCCTCCTGAGGAGCTGGGATTACAGGCACCTGCCACCATACCCAGCTAATTTTTGTATCTTTAGTGGAGACGGGGTTTCACCATGTTGGCCAGAGTGCTCTTGAACTCCTCATCTTGGGTGATCCACCCAGCTTGGCCTCCCAAAGTGCTGGGGTTGCAAGCATAAACCACCATGCCCAGCCTCTATTTTTAATTCTTAAAACTAACTTATTACCTAGGATAGTAAAAGAAAGTTTCTTTCAAATATTAATTATAATTGTAATTTCCACCTGCCCCATTTTTTAGCCATCCTGGGTAAAAGAGCATCATGGACTTAAGGGGGTTGACATTAGGCAACACTTATACAATTCTGGAAACTTTCTATTTTGAAACAGTTATGGATTCATAGGAAGTCGCAAAAAAAAAAAAGATAAAAGTTCAATAAGGTTGTATGTATTCTTTGTTCCGTTGTCCCCAATGATAGCATCCTGCGTAACTATAATACAATAACACAACTAGGAAATTGGCATCAATACAATATAGAGACTTTATTTAGAATTTATATGCACGTGTGTGTGTGTGAGTGTGTTTATGTGTCATAGTTTTATCACATGCATATATTTATGTAATCTCTACCACCACCAATAAATAGAACTACTTCATGGCCACAAACACCTCCCTCTAAGGGGATATTGTAATCGCAGCAGTCCCCACACTCTGTCCCTCACCCCTGGTAACCACTAGCCAGTTCTGTCTATAATCTTGTCCTTTCATTCATGGCAGCACAGATGGAACTGGAGAACATTATGCTAAGTGAAATAAGACAGGAACAGAAAGCCAAACACTGCATGTTTTTGCTCAGATGCGCATGCTAAAAAGTAGCCAATCTCATAGAAGTAACAAGTAGACAGAAGATATTGGAGGCTGGGAAGGGAAGTGGGAAAGGGGGAAAGGAGATATTTGTTAAAGGACGCAAAATTACAGCCAGATAGGAGGAATAAGATCTAACATAGCCTTGTAAGGTGACTATAGCTAACATAGTTTCATATAGCTGAAAGGAGGATATTAAATGTTCCTAACCAAAAAAAAAAAAAAATAAATGTTTGAAACAATGGATATGCCAAGTACTCTGATCTGATCACTGTATATCAGAAGATGACTGTGATCCATGAATATGTATAATTATTATTTGCCAATTAAAATAAAATAACAATGTTATGCAAAGGGAAGCATATATAATTTTCTGAGAAGTTTTTTGTTGTTGTTGTTGTTTTTCCCACTTAGCATCATGCTCTTGTTTTCATTTTATGTTACTTTTTGGAAATGTGCTGCACTGATGAAACCCAGAGGAGTCAAGGTGAGACGGTCTGGGATGTGTCACTTAGGAGTGCTTATCACCCACCTGCCTGACTGTTGTTGTAAAAAAATCAACAGATTTCCTGATCTAAAAAAAACATAGTGGGAATAATATCTGTCTTAGCTCTGGCTGCTGTAAGAAACATACCATTTACATGGTGACTTATAGACAATAGACATTTATTGCTCACAGTTCTGGAGGCTGGAAGTCCAAGATCAAGACGTGGCATATTCAGTATCTGTTGAGGACCCATTTCCTGGTTCATCCACGGCGCCTTCTCACTGTGTCCTCACATGGTGGAAAGGGCAAGGGATCTCTCTGGGGTCCCTTTTATAAGGACACTCATTCATGGAGGCTCCACCCTGATGACCTAATCACCTCCCCCAAACCCCACCTCATAATACCATCACCTTGTGAGTAAGGACTTCAATATATGAATTGGTGGGGGAAAAACATGAAGTTCTTAACAGTATCTTATCACAGAATAGTGCAAGGATTGAATGAATTAATGCATGTCAAACTCTGACTAGACGGTTACAAAATAAGATGTCAATAAAAATTAGCTATCTCCTGAGTGCAAAGCTTATATGTACATGATCTGAAATGTATATTTGCTGTTGATTAATTAATGCTTATGCATCTGGTTTTATTTGAGTACATGTTTTTCCACACTGAAAACAGAGGACAAAAGCCATTATCTTCATGGCTATATACAATGCAAAATTTGCTATGCTTTTGAGTGGATTCATATGTTTTCTAGTAACACCCTAGTTACGTACTGTTACTGTTGTGAATTTAGACCCAAGTATCGAGAAAAATTATGGGTAGTAAGACCATGCCTTGTTTGTAGAAAACAACCTGCCTTCCAGTTGTCGCTTCCTAGTGGGTAGGACACAGACCTCACTGCGATTGTGTTATTTCTGCCCCATCAGTTAACACCTTCAGATAGAAACACAGGCACGATTTATCACAGAACACAAGCTGACAGCAATCGCTGGAAACTTTTAATACACAGTCGTTTCAAAAAAGAAAATGGTACAACTCTGGAAATGCAAAACTGGTGCCGTGGTTTCTTTTAAATAATTCATGTTTTCTAGAGCCTGTGAGACAAATTACTTAAAACACATTATTCACACTCGTTGGTAATTAAAAATGCCAGCCTGTAATCTAAAGTTGTAAATAAGAGAAACAGAGAGAGAGAGAGAGAGAGAGAGAGAATGAGAATGAATCTTGGACATTGTTTTGATCCTTACGACAACATCTCAAAAGAAAAGGCAAATATTACTTTGTCTTAAGACACATTAACATTGAGTTTTAACATAGTGAAATATAAATTGTCTGGGGAATTTGAAAGAGGGCATTATGAATTATAAAAACTTTCCTTGTTATCAAGTTATTTCCAATAGCAAAGAGTAACTATGTATAGACCATTAAATATAAATATAAATGAAATATAAATTGTCTGGGGAATTTGAAAGAGGGCATTATGAATTATAAAAACTTTCCTTGTTATCGAGTTATTTCCAATAGCAAAGAGTAACTATGTATAGACCATTAAAGGATTTCCTTGTAGGTTCACTTAGGAGAATCAGTTTATGAAAGTAAAAGATATGATTTAATAGTAACATACTAGCACTTGAGACTTAATTGAGATTTCTTTTGGAGTTTCTGCTATTCTTTTTTTTTTTTTAAAAGATGCGGTTTCATCATGATGGCCAGGCTGGTCTTGAACTCCTGACCTCAGGTGATCACCCACCTCGGCCTCCCAAGGTGCTAGTATTACAGGCGTGAGCCACCGTGCCCGGCCTCTGCTATTCTAAAATGGTTTAAGTACTCATAAATGTGTTATTACATTTTAAAGCAAGTTGTTTAAACAAATGCATGAAGATCAAACCAACTCCTGTTTCAATGATGACAAATCTGTCATTAATTAAATCTGAATTAATTAGTCATTTGGCATAGACACTACCTATGAAAGAATTGTGTGTATATGTTGTTTCTTTAGTTACTCAAGGTTTATTTAACCGAGTTGAAATGGAGCTTTTAATTTTTGATTTAAAAAACTATAGCAATCCATTTTTCAATTGTGGTTTTTAATCCTAGAAATATGCTGCAGCCATCTATGAAAAAGAGTAAAAGTCTATTATCTTATTCTCAGTACTTCCTTCCTAAAAGCTATTCAGTTTGATAACAGTGGTTATGTGCACGTATGTCTTACTTGTATGATACTTGAAGCTTATGTCCTTATGATTGTTCATTTCTTTTGCTAAATATATATTTTTTAATTGTTTGTCATTTACCTGTTTGTCCTTGGGAGGTCATTCTTTTTCTGATGGAAAAGTTTTATTTTCATATTTCAAATACATTTTTACCTATTTTATAAGAAACTCCTTTTTCTTTCTTTTTTTTTTTTTTTGTTTTTTTGAGATGGAGTCTCCCTCTGTCGCCCAGGCTAAAGTGTAGTGGCATGATCTTGGCTCACTGCAACCTCTGCCTCCCGGGTTCAAGTGATTCTCCTGTCTCAGCCTCCTGAGTAGCTGGGATTACAGGTGCGTGCCACCACACCCACCTAATTTTTGTATTTTAAGTAGAAATGGGAGTTCACCACATTGGTCAGTCTGGTCTCAAACTCCTGACCTTGTGATCTGCCCACCTCAGCCTCCCAAAGTGCTGGGATTACAGGCCTGAGCCACTACACCTGGAAGAAATTCCTTTTACTTACTAAAAATATAATTTAGGTGTCCTTCAAGTATCACCTTTTATATATCACAATCCAGCTGAGGAAATTCTTTGTCCCAGATAAATCCCATACTGTCCCCCAACCTGCATGGTGTTCTTTCACTTGTCTTGCCCTTTAAACTAGTACAACACACATATTGACGTCCCCCTGGAATTAACCATATTCTCAAGGCTCCCAAGCCCCAATCTTTATTACCAAGAACGGTTGACTAATATCAACAACTTATAACTTTTATATAACATTTTCTGTTCTGCACTTCCTGTAATCACATAAATATTCTTTGGTAGATTAAGATAAACCAAACAACATTTCCTGCTAGTAGAGAGAGAGATGTTTCATAAAGTGGACTATGTTTGTAACCGTACATTGCCTTATCAATGCATTGACACTGACCGAAACAAATTATATCGCAGGTGCTTTTCTTTCATGCCTTAAGCATCACACTTGACAAATGTAAATTCTGCATGGAGTCTATTCTCCAGTTACATCATGTCTACTGCTAGGAAAAGTATGGCTCAGAAATGGGTTAAGTTTACTACCATCCTTAACATCCTGCTTTAGTTAAAGCATGTCACTCTTCGCGGATGTCAAATAAAGTGAGACGTTTATAAGGTTCCTCAGATGTTTCAGATGCCCTTTTAAGCTAATTAATTAGTTCTGCTCACTTGAAGGCCAAGGGTTTAATTGCAGGTTTTTCTACTCAGGTGAAATAAAGTAACTTTTAATATCTGCCCGTAAGGGAGTATCCTGCAGTGGTTTCTCCTTCATGGATTAAAATGAGCTGGGATGCCTGTGACCCAAAAGCCTTATCTAATATTAATTATAAACTACCGAAGGTCATCAGAGACCAAAGGAGAGTTTGGCAATAGGGGAGTGGCAGGGATTTAGGATTTCTCTGAATATGTAACCACTGGCTGCTTTCTCTTAGCAAATTTTTAATAACATTTTAGTGGCCAATAATGCCTAAATTAACAGTAAATGCAACAGCTGTTGCAGCCTTCAGCCTTAACAAGAAGCCCATGTCTCAGATGAAGCAGGGCATTGGTTCAGTGTGGCCACATCTGGGGATATTTTTGGATCATGTTCAGCAGTATTCTTTGCCCAAGGTTATCTCTTGAAAACATCCTACGACAGGTTCATAAAATGTTCTAATTAGCAGAAAATGCTGGAAACACTGAGTTTATAGAAGGCTTAGCATGCATCTGGACTAAGCGGTCCCTAGATTACATCAGTGTTAAATGTGCAAATACTGTGTGATAAAGGATATCCATTTTTCAGTATTTATCCTCTGGAATAGGCGTACTTCCATATTGCAAAACATGAACATAGGATGTATGTGGAAAAAATGCACACAGGCTCGTGAACAGAGGGTCCCGGTGCAATAAGATGACAGTTGGTTATCTTAAATGAAAATCTGTATATAATTGCAATAAGTGCTGCATGTAGCCGTGTGCAATTGAAATACACCAGCTTCAAACACATATGTGCCCTAAGGTCAAAATACACACCAAATTTCAAAACTGTAGTAGGAAAGAAAGAATACAAACTATCTCATTAATGATGTTTTATACTGATTACATACTGACCTAATAATACTTTGTATACATTGGGGTTCCACAAAATATATTTTAAAAACCAATTTCTCCCATTATTTTTTATTGTTTTAATGTTAGTTACTACTTGAAAATTTAAGGTTATATATGTGGCTCACATTTTAATGGCAGTGCTAGACTAAAGGATAAGTACACAGATTTTATTGCAATAGCTCTTATTGCAATTGTATACAAATTTTTATTTTTATCATCAGTTAAAGGAACATTGTAAGCAAATTAAGTGCCCATCACTGGGAAAGTTGTTAAGCCACTTACAGAACACCTATGTCATGGAATTTTTCAAAGTGTGTAAGGAAATGATGTACATTCATATCTCTTGTCAAGAAATTTACGTAAATTATAGTGTCCAGTCAACAAACAAAAGATACCCAGATAGCACATAAAGTAGGGCAGTGTAAATGGTAGAAAGTTTAAAGGGACTTTCATGGTTTCATTGTACTTTTATACATATAACACATAGTTAATATAAAATACACACACACATATATATATATATATATATATATATATATATATAGTATTAGCCCAGTTTCATACTGCTATAAAAAACTGCCTAACAGATCATGAGGTCAGGAGTTTGAGACCAGCCTGGCCAACATGGTAAAATCCCATCTCTACTAAAAATACAAAAAATTAGCCAGGCGTGGTGGCGGGTGCCTGTAATCCCAGCTACTTGGGATGCTGAAGCAGGAGAATCGCTTGAACCCAGGAGGTGGAGGTTGCAGTGAGCTGAGACTGCACCATTGCACTCCAGCCTGGGTGACAGAGCAAGACTCCATCTCAAAAACAAACAAAAAAACTGCCTGAGACTGGGTAATTTGTGAAGGAAAGACCTAAGACGTTTAATTGATGCACAGTTCAGCATGGCTGGGGAGGCCTTGGGAAACTTACAATCATGGTGGAACGCAAAGGGGAAGCAAGGCACTGTCTGCACAAGGCAGCAAGTAGGAGATGTGCCAAGCAAAGGAGGAAGAGCACCTTATAAAATCATCAGATCTTGTGAGAACTCACTCACTGTCAAAAGAACAGCATGTGGGAACCGCCCCCATGATCCACCTGGTCTCTTCCTTGACACGTGGGGATTATGGAGATTATGGGGATTATAATTCAAGATGAGATTTGGGTGGTGACACAAAGCCTCACCATATCATATATATAACCGTATATATATATATATATATATATATATATATATATGGGTATGATTTTCTATATTACTTTTTTTGTTTTTGAGACAGAGTCTCACTGTGTCACCTAAGTTGGAGTACAGTGGCACAATAAAGCTCAAAGCAGCCTCAAACTCCTGGGCTCAAGGGATCCTCCTACCTCAGCCTCCCGAGTAGGTGAGACTACAGGTGTGTGCCACCATGCTGGGTAGTTTCTAACTTTATTGTAAAGAAAAGTTGTGGAGTCTTACCATCTTGCCCAGGCTGGTCTGGAACTCCTGGGCTTAAGTGATCCTCCCACCTTAGCCTCTCAAAGTGCTGTAATTATAGGCATGAGACACCACACCTGACCTATTTCTATATTACTTTGATGAGAGTACATTTAAATGGGGTTAATGTCAGCATGTTCATTAAAACTGGAATTACATTAGAAGGATCAATTCATTTGGAAGTAGGCAGTCCACATTTTGATGAGAGCAGAGACAGCCCATTTTTTAAAAGAACAATTAATTGATAATACTTTTCTAAATTAGAAATACCTATTTCCTTTGAGTCACAAATTTCAATGTCTAGGAATCCATCCCATTATACCAGATCATGAGCGAAATGAACTATTAGTATTAATTTATTACAACATTATTTGTAATGGCATAAAACTGGCAATACCCTAAATGTCAATTAATGCAAGGTGGCTTAATTAAATTTTGGTACAATCCATGAAAAGTGTGAGGCAGTTTTGTATGTACCAATATGGGAGGCTCTAGAATATGTGCTATTAAGTAGAAAACAAAAAGACATGTAATTTGCATTTGGCACGATACCATTTGCATAAAATATACATATCCACATATATTAGTTTATATATTATGCATAATATGCATATATTAAAGCATGATTATATAATGTTTTTATATTTACATGTCCAAATAGATATGTGAACAATTTTGTCATGCCTAGATTTGGTGTGTACATAAAATCATACACACATAAAATCATACGTATATAAAACTTGTTGAAAATTCAGATTTAGCATACATTACTTGCATCAAGTGTGCCCTCCACCTTTCTCTATAGGACCTCAGAGCCGCCTGAATGAGGAGCACTGCAGACCCCTGGAGGTGACCTCTCTTCACTATATGCACAAGCTTTCTGAGCTTAGAGTTTATCTCCTTAAGTAGAATCTGCAAAATCACGGCCTGAGCTAACGGCTGTGAACCCCAAAAATCTGAGATAGGTCTTAGTTAATTTAGAAAGTTTATGTTGCCAAGGTTGAGGACATGCACCTGTGACACAGCCTTAGGAAGTCCTGACGACATGTGCCCAAGGTGGTCGGGGCACAGCTTGGTTTTATGCATTTCAGGGAGACATGAGACATCAATCAATATATGAAAGAAGTACATTGGTTCAGTCTGGAAGGCGAAACAACTTGAAGCAAATGCAGGAAGACTAAGAGGGGACCTATCCAGGTCACAGATAGGTAAGAGACAATTGGTTGTATTCTTTTCAGTTTCTGATTAGCCTTTCCGAAGGAGGCAATCAGATATTCATTTATCTCAGTGAGCAGAGAGATAACTTTGAATAGATTGGGAGGCAGGTTTTCCCTAAGCAATTTCTAGCTTGAGTTTTCCTTTTATCTTGCTGATTTTGGGGGCCCAAAATATTTTCCTTTCACGTGGTAAACATACAAGATATTGAGCCAGATGGCTGCCATGAACAGAATTCTCCTCCTTTTCTGCTGTAGACTGAATCACGTCCCCATAAAATGCCTACATTAAAGCTTTAACCACCAATGTGATTGTATTTGGAAATAGGGTTTTCAGGAGGGAGTAATGAAGATTAAATGAGGTCATAAGAGTGGGGTCCTCGTCCCATAGGATTGGTGGCCTTATAAGAAGAGGAATTGTCTCCTCTTCCCTCCTTCCCACCCTCTCTCCCTTCCACATGAGGAGATAAAGGAGAAAGTGGTCTTCTGCAACCCAGAAGACGGCCATCACCAGAACTGGACCATGCAGGCGTCTTGATCCTAGACTTCTAGTCACCAAAACTGTAAACAGATTAATTTTTTTGTTAATTAAGCCACCCACCTGTCTATGCTATTGTGTTATGGCAGCCCAAGCTAACACACCTACACTGGAGGGCTTCCTACCATCTGATGCACTACATTTAGAATGACAGGCCTCCTTAATATTTATTCACAGTTCCTCTTGTTAAACATTCCAACATTATCATCGTGTATGAAGAAGAATCACCAGGAGTGTAGTCAAATGCAGACTCACTGGTTCTATTGAAAAGATTCACTCTAGTAGCTCTCTGCCACGTCTCAAGGAATCTGCAAGTTCCTAAGGAATCTGCAAGTTCCTACGCGCCGTTGACGTCTTAGCAGACAGTGAATCCCCTTCTGCCCTAATGAACTGGCTTTCTTTATGGAGCCTTCTGTGAAAGCAAAATATCTTGAGCCCCCAAAATCACTAAGGAAAACTCAAGCTAGAAACTGCTTAGGGAAAACCTGTCTCCCATTCTATTCAAAGTCACCCCTCTGCTCACTGAGGTAGATGCATATCTGATTGTCTCCTTTGGAGAGGCTTATCAGAAACTCAAAATAATGCAACTGTTTCTGTCTCACCTATCTGTGACCTAGAAGCCCCCTTCCCACTTCAAGTGTTCCTGCTTTGGCTTCAAGTTGTCCCACCTTTTCAGACAAAACCAATATACTTCTTACATATGTTGATTAATGTTTTATGTCTCCTTAAAATGTGTAAAACTAAGCCGTGCCGTGACCACTTTGCGCACATGTCGTCAGGACTTCCTAAGGCTGTGTCATGGGTTCGTCCTCAACCTTGGCAACATAAACTTTCTAAATTAACTGAGACAGGTCTCGGATTGTCTGACTTCACGTTCCCAGGCTGGACAGGGCTTTCCTCTCTCCTGGAGCTGGTAACCATGCAGACGAGATAGTCTTTCCTTATTTCTGTTGAACTAGTAATCTTTAACATCTCATATCCCTCTGGGCTCCTGTCCTCTTTGCAACTATGAGTTCCTCCTCCCAACTTTAAAGCACAACCTCAACTTATTAACAGCTTTGATTGCACCCAGAACTATTGCTTCCTCTCTGCCCCTCTTAGTCTTATGCATACCTAGCCATGCAATTTAGGTGTCTGCTCCAGTGTCACTTTGTCAGAGAAGTCTCTCTCAATGTCCCCTGATTAGATCAGACCAATTTGAAATGCCATTCCTATTTCCCATATCCATTGTTCATAATACTTCACGTTGTCATTATGGAGTCATGAAATAATGTAGATAAGGAGTTATATTCAATGCCTACACTCTTAAACACTATGCTATACTGATCTTCCTGCATGAATGATGAAAATGATGGTAAAATAAAATGGTGCTGCTGCTGCTGCTGATGTTGATGGTGGGGATGAATATAAACATTTCTGATGAGTATCATTGCATGAAGTACCCAAATGTTTAGGGTGTTAATAATGATGTCTGAAAGAACCTAATATTCAAAGAGAAAAATCTTCCTCAATAAACCATGTAAACATTCTTTGCTCTCTTTTATTCTCTCTGCATTAAAGATGCTTTTTTACACAGGGTCTTAAACCATTTATGAGGAAAGCAAATGACTGAGACCTTATGCTGCAATAACCACAGTGCCTCTGAGACAGGAAAATAGGGCCTGGAGGCAGGAAACTTAAGGCCTATTTGTACTGACTCAAGGAAAATCACCACAATCTGGGGACAAGGAATCTGAGGCCAACTTACACTAACTTCCTAAAAGAACAAACACCAAGGTCTGCGGACAGGAAGTCTAAGGCCAATTCATGCTGACTTCCCAAAACGGAATCCAAAGGAAAACTCCAGGGTCTGGGGATGGGGAACTTATGGCCAATTAACACAGACTTCCTGAAGCTAAACCAAAAGGGAAAAACCCCATCTCCCCAGACCAAGTAACAAAGGATCAAAGGGTACTTTCCCTGCAACCTTCCACCTTCCACCATGTCTAAGACGGAAGGGAGTATGCCCCTGGATTGGCCATGGACCAAACAGGGACCATCTTTTTATCTGCATACAGCGCCAGTTCACCTCAGCCTTTAATTAACCACAGACCAAATTCTTCATCCAAATAAGAGATAGTTGATAAGAACCTTAAACGGGGTACTAAAAGCCCAGAAAACGTTGTAACTGGGCCCCTGAGCCATGTGCTCAGGCCCACTCCAACCCTGCAGAATACTTTCTCACTTAATAAATTCCTATTTCCCCTGCTTCATTTCTGAGTTTAATTCCTCTGCTACTTTTGTATGTATGTTTTGTTCAATTCTTTGTTCAAAAAACACCAAAGACCTGGACAACTCACAGTCAAGAGGTACAGGCTATTAGGTAACACCTTGGACAGTTACACCAAAGACATCTTCCCCCTTACCTTATCCTTCTCTCTGTGGCAGTCTGTTCGGTTTTGTGGGTAATTCTCTAAGAATGAGCACCCCGCAGCCCCATCAGGAATATCAAATGGTTAAAGGTCGGATCTTGTCAATACACGTTGGCTGTGAATAAAAGCGTGGCCCTTCCTTCCAAGTAGGTCTTTGATTGCTTTCCTAAGGTGTTGATTGAAACCCAGGAGGACTGTGGCAGCAATTAACACAGGCTGGGAGTTGCTAATTGGCCGCTTTCAGGGCTGATTGGACATTCTCTGCTGGTAATCCTTCATATCTCATACGTTTTAATATCTGGAGCAGGGATGTGTAGAAAACAGACTAGAAAGGGAACAGACGTCTAAGCCCTGTCTTTTTACATAAAGACACTGGACAAAAAATGTAAGCAGTCTGCTTTGTAGCAGCAGGCATATGCCAAATCAATTTCTTTTAGGAAGTTCTATTTAGGAGAAAGAGAGAGATGGAAGAAGGGAAAGAAAACCACAAAGATAACCAAGACGAAGACATCTTATGAGATTGGCTTATTTGGAAATGTGAGTGATTCCCTTTGGTTTTCAAGTCCCTGGAGATAAGGGATTCTCCCTATTCATCTTTCCATAATCTATAGGGTTTATGTTCGTACTTGCTTGCACTGAAGCAATACGCAATACATGGACTCCCAATGAAATCAAAACACATTTAATTTAGTAGCACCTGAAAATGCTTGAAATAAATGAATTGCTTCCCCTCCACTTAGGGTGAATTCAATGGCTATATATTTTGAGACTTCAACAATAGTGTGTTGACTTGGGTGTTTATAAATTGACAAGCTTCCACATGCATTAATTGTAAAATAGCGGAATATTTTATATTAAGAACTCTGCTTAGGTGAAATAATCAAAGAACAATTTTAAGCCCTAATTCCTAAAGAATCTACTTTAGGTGATTTATAAAAGATAATGGAGATCTAGTTTAATTCTTAAAGCAAGCCCTTTAAGAATTAAACTTGTTCTCCATCATCTAAGTCTCTTAAAACCTAACCCAACTTGCATTTATTAAATAAACATATTTTCTAACAACATTGAGGCATAATACCCCACACATTTGGCAGCAATCGAAACATCTGAAAATACGAAAGTTTCGTATGATATTTTCTTAACTTAGTTTTTACTTTTTTTTTTTTAACCCTGAAGCAGGCTTTGTTCATTACACAGTAGACACCTAGAAATATTAACAGGGCTGTTGATAAGAACAAATTATTGCACATTAGTTTAGGTAGGGCAAAAGCTATGCAAGATATATGAAATTTCCACAAGAAATTTAATTAGTATTTTTGGTTTTCCAGAGGGCAGTCAATGTCAGCTTTAAGGCTAAGCCTCACAAACTGTGCAAAGGACAGGATCTGTAGATGTTGTTGACTAAGAAGTAACAGCCTGTATGAAAGAGAAACTTGAGAACAAGAAAGAAACAGGAGTCGGGGAAAGGTTAAAGCACAGAAGTAAAACTAAGATGTTCTAAATGGAATGTGTTCGTAAAACCTTCTTCCCCACAATACAGAGTATTTTCAGTGCCACCTGGAAGGAAAATTAGAAAATTGTTCGAAATGCTATTATGGGCCTGGTGCTTTCAAAGACCTTTCCTAATTCAGTCTTCAAGAAAACATTTCTAGTCAATTTCACTTCCTATTTCCCAGAACAGCCAAACTAAGGCAAAGCAAAGTAACTCATTCAGGACATGCAGATAAACTGTTGGCCAGCTAGCATCTGAATACCTTACTTTTGTCTTTTTTTTCTGTTTTTGTCCACTATACAGGTGGCATGTCTCAAATATAAACCAAAGTAAGAAGAGACAGATTGCCCCAATTAAAAGGTGATGGTGACCTTCAATTAAAGTAACATTTAAAAGTATACCTAGGCCAGGCATGGTGGCTCATGTCTGTAATCCCACCATTTTGGGAGGCCAAAGCAGGTAGGTCAATTGAGGTCAGGAGTTCCAGACCAGCCCGGCCAACATGGTGAAACCCCACCTGTACTAAAAATACAAAAATTAGCTGGGTGTGGTGGCCGGCACCTGGAACCCCAGCTACTCGGGAAGCTGAGACATGAGAATTGCTTGAACCCAGGAGGCAGAGGTTGCAGTGAGCTGAGATAGCATCATTGCACTCCAGCCTGGGCGACAGAGCAAGATTCCATCTCCAAAAAAAAGAAAGTATAGCTACAGTAATTTTATGTTTTAATAAGCATGGGGTTGAGCTTTTGTTATTTTCCCAAATTAATTGTGGCAATGTGTGACTTCTGCTGTCAATCGTATCAACAAGAGTTGGGAAGTTGCATACATAGAAAATTGCCTAGGTTGCACACAGGCGTTTCACTAACCCAGGGTTTCCTGTATTTTATCAACTTATCTTGTGAATAATGCACCTCCTACCTGTGCATATTTGGATCCTGATTCCAACTTTCTCTTGAAACTCAACAGCCAGGGTTTCCTGCCCACTGTGTACCCCTCAGGGTTTCAGACCCTTTAAAGGCAGTAAGAGTGCAAATCCGTAGGTGAAACAGTTCTGATAAGTTGTAGGTAACTGACATAATATTTTCAGCACTACCATATTAATTTTCAGAGATATGACCCCAGAGAAACAAGAACAGCCTCGAGAGATCATAGAAACCATTCTCAAGAATTCAGGGCACCAAGAAAGTGCCGTGAGGAAGGCCCGTAAAATATTAGCAGAGATGCTCAGGCAGTCCATCATTGTAATGAAAATCTATGGTCTTCAATTCGCTCTAGCCCCTGACACTGCTCAAGATGTAGGAGGGAAGGGGCATTTCAGGTCTAAAAGATCACTTCCTTTCATTCTTTGCAAAATGGAAGCAATAATTTCTCTACTTTGTGCATTTGTCATGAAGAGGAAAAATAAGCAAAAGCACTTCGTGAGTGGAAGAGACATTCCTGGCTTCTTAGTAGCCATATCAGCATAGCATGGGTAGTATTAACCATTTCATAGTTAGTATTAACCATAGCAGCACAGCAGGGATAGTGGAAATCCAACAACTTTCAGCATCAAAGAATGCATTTGTGCCCATTAACCTTTTCATCGGTTGACTTGGTGGTGCATCGCTCAGATATTACTTTTAGGATTTATTTGATAAGAGTATGTCTGCTACCATGTGAGTTAACAAGGCAGGGTAATCACATCACCACCACCAAAATCAAGATAAGGAATAATTGTATCTACCCCCAAAAGTTCCTACTGGCAAATTGTATCTCAGTAAAACTTACCTGTTTTGACATGCCAGATATCCAAATGCACTTCAAGTCTGTAACAAATGAATAATGTAGTGCGAAACTGCTATCAGATTTGACAATTAGAGCTGGGAAAATATAACACCTTGTCCAGAAACACTTTTTATTGTAGGCAATTCATTTTAATAAGTAAGCATTGATAACACGTTGTCCTTCTCTAATTCCGAACCATATTCAAAGCTAAGGTGAGTTCATGAAACTCAAAGTTCATGACAATAAAAATTGGTAAGTAAAGTGCCTTAGGTCACTCCTGAGAACCTGAAAATTTGAGACAGGTCTCAGTTAATTTAGAAAGTTTATTTTGCCAAGGTTGAGGACATGCACCCATGATACCTCAGTATATCCTGACGACATGTCCAAGGTGATCAGAGCACAGCTTGGTTTTATACATTTTAGGGAGACAAGAGACATCAATCAACATATGTAAGATGAACATTGGTTCGGTCCAGAAAGGTGGAACAACTCTAAGCAAAAGTGGGACAACTCAAAGTGGGAATGGGGCTTCCAGGCCACAGGTAGGTGAGAGACAAATGGTTGCATTCTTTGAGTTTCTAATTAATCTTTCCAGAGAAAGCAACCAGATATGCATTTATGTCAGTGAGCACAGGGGTGACTTTGAATACATTGATTGGGAGGCAGGTTGGCCCTAAATAGTTCCCAGATTGACTTTTCCCTTTAGCTTAGTGATTTTGGGGGGGCCAAGATATTTTCCTTCCACACTCACATGAAGAAATACCACTATACCCTATCTCTTCATAATTACAAATAAATTTAAACATAATGACAACACCCAACTCCAGATGCATTTCCCTTGGCTGCTAAGGGCTCACATGGAAGCTGGAGAATTTTCATTGACCAGAGAACCAGATAACCTGGGAGGTTGTGCCATCTCCCTTTCTAGGGATCCCACAGCCCCTGACTCACTGACACGGGATGCTATCCAGGGTCCTGGAGCTTCAGAAAGGATGCCCTGAGGTCAGGGTATTGGCAATGACCCATATTTCACACCTAGAAAGAAGGGTTGAGTAGAATATTCCATTATTTGGACATCTCCATAAATGAAAACCACATGCATCAAGGATGAAAAAATTGACATAGGGCAATGGCCTTCTGGTGTGTCTTTCTTCATAAATCTCTCCCCACTCCACGCCATCCTCCAAACTTCTTTAAGCCTAAACACCATAGTCATCCTCCTAGGGCATACTTCTGACTGTATTTTTATTTATCAATGTCCAACCACTGCAAAATGCCAGCACTAGATTTCTCAGTAACACTGGGTCAGGGTATTTTTCTTTAAATCAAAATTAGGTAAAATGCTGTTCTTCCCTCTTGGTATATCAACTGATTGCCTATTTCTTTCTCCCTCCCCTTCTACTGTGACACTGAGTCAATGGGTACTTTAAGCTGGAGCCTAAATGCTTCATTCTCTGTGACATCTCCACTAACTCTTCAAATTCTAATTAATATAGGCTTTCTCCTGAACTTGCTTCCTTCTTTTCTCTCTTTCTTCCCCTCCTTCCTCCCTCCCTCTGTTCTTTCTTTCCTTCCTTCCTCCTTCCCTTCATTTTTATCCCTTCTTTCTTTTCTTTCTTCCCTCCCTCCCTCCCTCTCTTCCTTCCTGCCTTTCTTTTCCCTCTCCTTCCTCCCTCCCTTCCTTCCTTCCTTTCTCCTTTCTCTCCTTCACCCCTCCTAGCCTTCCTTCTCTCCTTCCTTCTCACCCTCCATCTCCTCCTTCCTTTCTCACTTTTCCCCTTCTTTCTTCCCTCCCTCTCTTCCCTCCTTTCTTTCTTCCTTCCCTCCCTTCTTCCTTTCTTTCTCCCTTCCCTCCTTCCTACCTCCCAACCTTCCGTCTTTCCTTCATTCCCTACCTCTCTTCCTTCCTTCCTATATTCTTTTCTCTCTGTCTCTCTCCCTTTTATCTCTTCTTCCATCTTTGCTCACTTTCTTTCTGATTTCTTGCTAATTTTGTTAAACATATACTATGCAACAGGCATTGGAATGGCAAAATAATTTTTTTAGCTTTTCACCAAAGAGTCCACACACAATGGAGACATATTCACAGAAAGAAATAACTGCAACATTTACTAGTAAGGCATTTTCAGTTTTATTACGATTGCAACATTCTGTAGTTTACATCTTTGTACTTTCCAGCATTGACTTGAACAGCTTCTTCTTATTCATCTTTGTTTTCACAATAGGTCATATGTCTGTTATTTTTGGGCTGATTGCTCCAATATTTCTTCAGGTGAAATACTGATCAAAGTGAATAAACACAATGTGATGCCTGCCTTTTTACATGAAAACAGTGAATTGTATGTTTGATACAGCATCTACTACTATCATATATAAATAATTGCAACAGTATATTTAGCATAATGAGTTTTATAAGCACACTAGAGTTATGCCAAAATGTGCAGGAAAGAGAACCAACAGTGCTAAGCAATTACTTTGCAGTTCCTGGAGCATGTTTTTAATGTCTCAAGATTTGGGTTCTTCACAACATAATCACTGTGGAACACCTTCGTGTTTTTAAGAGTCTAGGAGGTGAATTTCTCATACTGAGGAAATAACTCTAATTCATGCTGAATGTCATTAGCTTCTTCCATGAAAATAGCAGTAGGCATCAATTGGCAGGGCTATCATTTGCGG
The DNA here is from genome assembly GCA_963573385.1 of Cacajao melanocephalus. Classification (NCBI taxonomy): domain Eukaryota; kingdom Metazoa; phylum Chordata; class Mammalia; order Primates; family Pitheciidae; genus Cacajao; species Cacajao melanocephalus. The sequence goes on along the minus strand of CAUYLG010065119.1, from coordinate 4,074 downwards.
GCACTGCACCTACCTACAGATGCAGGTGTGTTGCAGAATTGTGTGATGCACTGGCTGTCTTTTCAGATATTCTAAGAGCTAACGAACTATGATGTGTTGGAAAGAACACACTATTTAAATTATAGAAACCCAGTGATATGGTTTGGCTGTGTTCCCACCTAAATCTCATCTTGAATGGTAGTTCCCATAATTCCCATCTCTCATGGGAGGGACCCAGTGGAAGTAATTGAATCATGGAAGCAGGTCTTCCCCATACTGTTGTCCTGGTAGTGAATAAGTCTCATGAGATTTGATGGTTTTATAAAGTGGAGTTCCCTTGCACAAACTCTCTTGCCTGCTGCTGTGTAAGACATCCATTTGCTCTTCCTTCGTTTTCTGCCATGATTGTGAGACCTCCCTAGCCATGTGGAACTGTGAGTCCATTAAACCTCTTTCCTTTATAAATTACCCAGTCTTGGATATGTCTTTATTAGCAGTGTGAGAAAAGGCTAATACTGTCCAATCTGAATTAAAACAAATTCTTTCCTAAATGTAAGAGATCTATTGTACAACCTGGTGACTATACTTAATAACAATCTAGTGTATATTGAAAATTGCTGAAAGAGTAGATTTTAAGTGCTCTCATCACACACACACAGACAAAATGATAAGCATGTGATGTAGACATATGTTAATTATCTCAATTTAGACATTCCACAATGTATACATATTTCAAAACATCATGGTATACACCATAAATATATGCAATTTTATTTGTCAGTTAAAAAAATTAAGAAACACATTCCTTTCTTTAGAATTCAGTTATCTCAACAGTAGAATAATATATCCTACCTACCTCTCAGACCTGTTTGACAATCAAAATAAGTTGTTATATATATATATACATATACACACACACACATGTTTTTGTGTGTGCATGTGTCATGTAGTGTGTGTGTGTGTATTAGTCCATTTTCACATTGCTATAGAGATACTACCTGAGACTTGGTAATTTATAAACAAAAGAGGTTTAATTGATTCACAGTTCCACATGGCTGAGGAGGCCTCAGGAAACTTACAATTATGGCAGAAGGCAAACAAGAAGCAAATACCTTCTTACCAAGGTGTCTGGAGAGAGAGAGAGAGAATGGGGAAGTGCCAGAAACTTATCAAACAACCAGATCTCATGAGGACTAACTCACTATCATAAGAAAAGCATTGGAAAAACTGTCCCCATGATCCAGTCACCTCCCACCAGGTCTCTCCCTCAAAACCTGGGGATTACAACTTGAGATGAAATTTGGGTGGGGACACAATCAAGCCATATCATTCTGCCCCTAGCCCCTCCTAAATCTCATGTCCTTCTCACATTTCAAAACCAATCATACCTTCCCAACAATCCTCCAAAGTCTTAACTCATTCCAGCATTAACTCAGAAGTCCAAGTCCAAACTCTCATCTGAGTCCTTTCTGCTTATGAGCCTGTAAAATCAAAAGCAAGTTATTTTCTTTCTAGATACAATGAAGGAACAGAAATTGATAAATCTTCCCATTCCAAATGGGAGAAATTGGCCAAAACAAAGGGGCCACGGGCTCCATGCAAGTCCAGAACCCAGCCAGGCAGTCAGTAAATCTTAAAGCTCCAACATCTCCTTTGTCTTCATGTCTCACTTCCAGAACGTGCTGATTACAAGAGATGGGCTCCCATGGCCTTGGGCAGCTTCACTCCCTTGGCTTTGCAGGGTACAGGCACTGTGGCTGCTTTCTCAGGCTGGCATTGTGTGCCTGTGGCTTTTCCAGGTACATGGTGTAAGCTGTTGGTGGATCTACCATTCTGAGGTCTGGAAGATGGTGGCCCTTTTCTCACAGCTTCACTAGGCAATGCTCCAGTGGGGACTCTGTGGGGGCTCTGACCTCACATTTCCCTTCCACACTGCTCTAGCAGAGGTTCTCAATGAGGGCTCCACCCCTGCAGCAAACTTCTGGGTGGACATCCAGGCATTTTCATACATCCTCTGGCATCTAGGCAGAGGTTCCCAAACCTTGATTCTTGACTTCTGTGCACCCACAGTCCCAACACCATGTGTAAGCCACCAAGGCTTGGGACTTGTACCCTCTGAAGTCATGGCCTGAGCTGTAACTTGGCCCCTTTTAATCATGGCTGGAGCTGGAGCAGCTGGGATGCAGAGTACCATGAATAGGCTGCACAGAGCAGGAGGGCCCTAGGCCTGGCCCATGAAAGTATTTTTGTAATTGTATGTGTTCTTATTTTGGTATTGTAAGATTTCTTTATATATTCTGTATAGGAGTCTTTTCTCCTATACAGAAGTTACAAAAGCTACAAGTTTTGCTAACAATTTCTTTCATTCAGTGGCCTGACTTTTCTTTTCTTTACAATGTCCTTTGAATATAAGTTTTTCATTTGGATAAATTTTAATTAATTAATTGTATCCTTGATAACCCAAAGGTATCTTTTGTGTTCTAAGAAATCTTTGCTTCACACAAATCATAAAAATATTCTCCTACCTTTTCTTCTAAAAGTTTTATTTTAGGGTTTCCATTTTGATCTATGACATATATCAAGTTAATTTCTTCATATGGTACAAGAAATTTGTTCAGATTTTGTTTCGTTTTGTTTGGATATAGATGTGGAATTATTCCAGTACCCTTTATTCAAAGACTATCATCTCTACTAAATGGCTTTGATATTTGTATTTAATATTAATTTATATATGTAGATATTTTCTGGCAGTTTAATTCTGGTCCAAAACTGATGTGTCTATTCTTCTGTCAGTAATGAGTTTTGTTGAATACTGTAGCAAGAAATATAATCAGGGAAAATGGTTTTCCACCTTTCTTATTTCTGTTTTTTCTGGGTTCACAGGTTTCACATTTTAGGAATATCTGTCAATTTTTCTAAAATCCTTGCTGTGATTTTTTTGGGGGTTTAGTGTTAAACTCAGAGGTCAATCTCAGAAGGACCAACTTTGTACCAATCTTCTTCTCCAGTTTGTCTCATTAAATATTTTTTCCAGCATACACATTTTGTGCATATTTTGTTAGCTTTATGTCTTCATATTTCATATTTTTGTGTCTTTGCACATAGCGTTTTACTTCACATTTTAGTTTCCAATCATTTATTGTTATATACATAAATGCAATTGTACTTTCTATATATAGTTTATATCCTATTTACCTGATGTGTTAGTCAGGGTTCTCTAGAGGGACAGCACTAACAAGATAGAAGGATATATGAAAGGGAATTTACTAAGGAGTATTGACTCACATGATCACAAGGTGAAGTTCCACAATAGGCTGTCTGCAAGCTGAGGAGCAAGGAAGCCATTCCAAATGCCAAAATCTCAAAAGTAGGGAAGCCAAAAGTGCAGCCTTCAGTCTGTGGCTGAAGGCCCTAGAGCCCCTGGCAAAACACTGGTGTAGGTCCAAGAGTCCCAAAGCTGAAGAACCTGGAAACTGATGTTAAAGAGCAGGAAACACCCAGCGTGGGAGAAAGGTGGAGGCCAGAAGACTTAGCCAATTTAGTCCTTCCACATTCTTCTGCCTGTTTTTATCCTAGTTGTGCTAGTAGCTCATTAGACAGTGCCCACTCAGATTGAAAAGGGTCTCTCCCAGTCCACTGACTCAAATGTTAATCTCCTATGGCAATACCCTCACAGACATACCCAGGAACAATATTTTGCATCCTTCAATCTAAAGAAGTTGACACTCAATATTAACCATCACACTTAGGATTATCTGTATAGTCAATGACATCATCTGCCAAGTAAGGCAGATTTATTTCTTCCTTTTTCATCCATGTGCCTTTTATTTCTTCTTATTAATCAGTTGCACTGGCTAGGATTTCCAATACAACCTTGACAATGAGTAATGAGAGAAGACATTCTTACCTTGTTTTCTGATATTAGGGTGAAAACATCCCATAATTTGCCATTAATATATTAATATGGAGAGCTGCTGATTTTTCTTAGATTCCTTTTCTTCAGATTGAGAAAGTTCTCTTGAACTCTTAGTTTGCTAAGATTTTTTATCAGGATTGCATAGTTGTTTTTTTTTTTTTTTTTTTTTTTTTTTTTTT